>MU223262.1:1429885-1461566 GCA_018584345.1 Thuja plicata
GTAAAGAGATTGAATATTCTATCTTACGAAAATGTAAAGGGGAATGGAATTAGAGATGTGTTTATTATTCTTTGAGTTTCCTAGATTGTATTAACCTTAATTGAATTGAATTTATTAAGTATTGCAACTGTGATTAAGGAGAAGATAAGATGTTCCTTTTTTTTTTTACCCTCAAATGCACAAATGGGAGATCCAAGTTGATCAACCAGAGAGAAGGGTTAATGCACAATTGAATCAACTATTTGGAAAGGAGAATAACAAAGGAGATAACTTGAATTCTATTAATTATATGTATAGAAATTATATATGATAGTAATTGAAAAGATAGGAGAAATGCACTAACCTTGAAATATTACAGATCAAAGAATGTTGTTTTCTGAGGTCTATAGATTGTTTCTGGAAAAACTGATAGTTGATACCGAACTGAAACGCAGAGACAAACAAAACCCAAAAATTGTTTTCCATTCTAATGTCATCTTATGAAAAAGGTCTACCTTGACCCACAAATGTCAACCCTGACCCAATAATGTCAACCTTGACCTGCACAGATCTGAAAGTGACTTTGTTCGCAGATCCTGAAAGTTTGCCGAAAAGGGTGTCCAGATCTGGATTCAAATCCACTATTTTGTACCTATACCTACAAGAAAAAGGAGATTTTTTGTTGTGGGGGAGGTTTTTTCCTTGGTCAAACCCCAGTTTTGGAATTAACCTTAAATATATGTAATTGAAATTGCTGAAATGGACAAAGTAAATGCATAAATTCACTCACCTTGCTTGAAAAATTCCTTGTGGCAGATTCAAATCCTTGAATCCACAAGTATGCTTCAAATTTATAATTTAGGAAGGTAAGATGTCTTCAATCTCTTGCTTGTAGATCTTCAACACCAAGTCTTGAATGGGTTCTTGAATTTGGAATAGGCTTGGAAGAAGGTGGATGGAGAGATCACCAAAAGGGCACCTTGTAGCTTCAATCCTTCAATAGCCTCCAATGGATCTTCTTTATGAAAATGGATACTTGAATGGATGAATGCTTGCTTTAAATCTTTCTTGATTTCTTACTTGAACTTCACTTCATAATGCTTGATCTCAATTAGGAATGCTTGATGCTTGATTAGAAGACTTAGTTCGCTTGATGATGGTTAGAGAAAATGAGAGAGAAATCTTCTCTTTTATATGGAATTAGGGAACAATCTCCTAAGGAGGCCTACATAGGAGGATTAAATTCCCATTAAAGCCTTTACCCCTAGGAGAGGACCTATATTAAATATAATTTAGGAATCAATTCTTCAGAACCCAAAACAGTCGACTCAAATGCGGGAAATACTTTTTGCAAAGGCCGACCTCCTGAAACTATAAGACCCTGGGATCTGAATCCTGGGTCAAGGTTGACATAGACCTAAAATGTCAACCTTGAGCCTGAAGCCCAGAACCACCAGTCTGTAGTCTAGAATGCAGAAATCAGGCCAAACAGGAGTGGAAAGAGGAACAGAACCGGGAGGAAGCCATGTCAAGATCAGGAACCCATTCAAGGTGCTTGCCATGACCCCAAACCACTTACTCAGAGGGCTAAACATGTCTACAATGGAAGCACTTCCATTTTTTGACTATACATTCATATCACTAAAAGAAAGGTCCATACCTCTCTGAAAGGTAGCTCCAGCATTGATCAACCCAAATGGCATCCTGTGATATGAGAAAGTTCCCCATGGAGTAGTGAAAGTTGTTTTATGTTGGTCTACTTTCTCCACTTCTATCTGGTTGTACCCCAAGAAGTCATCTAACATAGACATCATCTCAGCTCTAGCTACGGTCTGCAATAGATGATCCATATTGGGAAGAGCATAATTGTCTTTCAAAGAGGACTGATTGAGATTCCTGAAGTCTACACAGATCCTTATTTCTCTATTCTTCTTCCTAATAGGTACTATATTCACCACCTAGGTAGAGTGATGGATAGGGTAGATAATCCTTTCTTTAAGCATTTTATCCACCTCCCTAAATATTGCATCAAAAACTTTGGGATTGTAATTCCTTTTTTTCTACTTGAACGGTGCAGCCTCAGGTTTTAAGGGAATCTAGTGTTTGAATTTACCATTCATAAATATTTTTAGATCTTCATAAGAGTTTCCTAGGCTCTTCCCTTTCTTCTTTGATGCAGCATTTCCCAATATTGATCATCTTGGGGTCCTTTTCACTTCTGATATTAATTCCTTCATACTCGCCAGTGGTAGGGCCTCTTTCAATTATTCTCTTCTTGACAAAAGTATCATGTCTATTGAAGATTTTTTCAAGTGTAACTAAGTGGGGAGGGATGATATTGCCTTGTAACTGGATGACCTCTGACTTGTCCTTCTTCCTTTTGTCATGATAGTTTTCCTTATGATCACCAGGAGCATCTTTATGGAAGTTGCCACCGCTCTCCAAAAAGAGGAGGAGGCTCTTGTCATCTTCAAACACTTGCCAATCTTCTACATTATCAGGCACAGATGGTCGGTACACAACCTCTACTTGGTACTTCTTATCCATAAACTCTGGATGAGGGAGGAGTAATGAGGCTGACACCACTAAAGATTCTGCCTTAGAATTCAATTCTCTCGATATAGATTTGATATAGAATGCATCCAATGCTTCTATTTCATCCCATACTCTGTTCCTGTAGTTTTTTAATCTGTGATTTTTTACAGAGTATTGATTCTTGACTTGGCACACGATTAACTCCACATCACCTCGAGCTCTCAAGATTTTCACACCCTTCTCCTTTTCAATAATAATTTCTAGCATCAAGGCTTCATGCTCGGCAGTATTGTTGGTGTTCCCAAACTCCAATTTATAAGCCATGGGCTCACATACTCCATCTGGTGATATTAAGACCATGTTTGCGCCAGATCCTGATGATGCACAATTATCATCAAATTTGAGGGTCCATATTTCTAATGGTGTTTCCTCAGTGGAAGACTACTTTTCCTCTTCTCCAGGCTCCATTCCTTCATCATGATCATCAATAAACAGCATATAGTTTCCAAATTCTAGTTCTTGATATAGAATTTGGGCTTTAGGGTCATCAGATTTCAGCACTGTAAACTTAGCTTTCTCTTCTGGGACCAGCTTTATCTTTTTGTTACCCACTAGGATTAGAGCTTGAGACTAATCTAGCTTTATTTCCCCTCCCAAGTCTCTACAAAAACTCCTACTTAGCAACAAACTGTAACTAGCAGGTATATCAGCAACAAGTATTGTTAACAACATTTTCTTCTCAAGATGTGTTGCTAGAGCCACTTGGGCATCTTTGATTTTCCTGACTAGGGGTACTTGTTTGGAATCCATATAGGAACACCTAGCATGGGCTTTAGTGAGGGTAAGTCCCAAGGCTTTAGCTATGGTCGATGGCATTACATTTTCTGAGGCTCTAGAGTCTATTATGCAATTGCTTAGCTTGCAACCACTAATATACAATGACACATAGAATGGGTAAGGCTTTTGGCCTGGGCAAGTAGCCAGCACAGATGGCTCACCTTTCTCAATTGGGTCTACAAATATAGACTCATTTTCTATGGTATTCATGGCATTGTGATATACATTCTGATTCCCCTCTTTATAGTAATCTATTAGTTTTTGCAGTTCTACAGGATTATACTTAAGATAGTCTCTGGGGGAAATCTGAATTCTGGAATCTCTACAAAATTGAATAATTTCAAAAGAGATTTTCTCCTTACCTTTTTGTAGAATCCTTACTCCTTGATTGGCCTCATTAGAATTTGAAGTAGATGCCTCATTATTCTTTGGTGGAGATGTCTAAGTGGGGCCTTTATCTTTCTGACTCTGGGTTAAGACTGTATAGGAGGTCCTATCTATGGTAGCATAACATGTTTCTCCCTGTTAAAAATCTGATTCATACTCTAAATATATGTTTTCAGAGTCAACATGTGAATATGAATCTGGTTCAGCTCTAGACACTCCAGCATTCCATTTGTCAGTCTGATGCATTTTCCAAACACGAGCTACATCGGGACAACTTTCTCCATCATGATCTATAGTTAAATGGAAGGAACACATGTTTCCCCTTTTAGGAGGATCTTCTATAGCTAACCTCTGTGGTGGAGCAGTCAATTGTAATGTCTTTCCATCAACATTCCTCCCTTCATTGTTTCTTCCAGGCTGCTCTTGAAAGTTTCGCTGATAGGGATTATAAAATCTAGGAAGCTGCCTCTTGAAGGCGATGAATTCATTAGATAATTTTTGAATCATCTCATCTGATGATGTGGTGTTACTAGTACCAGCTCTAGATTGTATCCCTCTTTTCCATTTTCCCACTGATATCATGTGGTCTTCTAACTCCACCTCAGTCCTTTGGGCAAGGTCCAAAGTGGCTGGATTTGTTCTCCTTAAATCATAACTGATGTTGGGAGGCATAGCACTTATGAAAAATGTTTTCAAATTCATGGCAATAGGCCTGTCAGCTGTTGGGATACGATTCACAAGCTTGTTGAATTCAGCCACAAAATCTCTCATACTACTAGAAGGCTCTTTCTTGATGGAGGTCAATTATGTCAATAGTGCATGTTCATCTTCAGTAGTTTTAAATCTTCTCTCAAAGGAAACTCTCATGGAGGCCAAATATTTGATAGATGAATTGGGTAAGTGGTGAAACTAATCAACAACACCTTCAACAAGGGTTTCAACAAATAATCTGACAGCCACATCTTCTTCTCGCACTACTAAGATATTAATTAAAGAAAAGAATGCATCAATGTGTTCATCTGTAGATACTTTCCCATCTCCAGAGAATTTGGGGAAATTCTTTCTTGAGCCTAAGGGAAGGGGATTATATGCTGCTAATTGCAATGGTCCAACTGCAATGGCCCAAGGAAGTGCCATAACTACCAGAGGTAGATAGGGTGTTAGGTTAACAACAAGAGCAACAACTACTCCATGAAAAGTTAACACTTGACAAGTGGTAGACAAAAGATTTGATTGTTTGGGAGGTGAAGGAGGTATAATTTTTCTCTTATTATTCTTGTTCTTTCGACGGGGTACTTCAAGTAGAGCAAAATCAAGGTTTGCAAGTCTCTCAAAAACTGGGTTTGTACCACCTTCTTTCTTTGCACTCCTAAGAAAGCTCATGGGCTCCAGGGTTCCAACTAGTTTTACAGTCTAGCTTCACACTCTTCTTTGTTTCGTGCCCTTCTCAAATTCCTCCTTCAGATGGATTCTTCAAGTACTTCTATTCTATCTTCTTCGCACTCTAGCACTTGACTAGTGTTTCTATAGTGCTCAGTGTTTCTTCTATATTTCCAAACAAAAGTGTTTAGTGAGGAAATGAGATCCTCTTGATCATCTTGGAATCCAAGATTCGGTTGGAGCAAAGGAATTATGTTTTCATGGGGAAGCACTATCTTTCCTCATGGTATGTTTCTAGTATAATGACTGTTCGTTCCCCCAGCAGAGTCGCCAAAAATCTATTGGTAAACAGATTGTTCTTTTTGCTTTAACTCTAGAATACCCAAATATTTAAGAACAATTCAATACAATAGTTGGGAATTTGTGATTGAACAACTAATTTCCCTCTGAATTTGAAGGTACAGCTCCCTTAAGTAAATGATCTTCAATTAATATTGATCCTTCCTATTCTAACAGGGGTATGTTCTTGACCCAAGAATAGAAGAGGTAAACCAAGATAAACCTAGATAGGAAATAGCTCAGAAAGGATAAATTCAATTCTAACTTTAGCCAATTTCAAGACTTCATCAATCATATGACTCCTTAAAACTGGTAATGCAAGAGTTAGAGATTTAATGATATAGTAATAATGAATCAATCTATTTCACAGGGACAACTCCCAGGCCTAGAATGACATTAGATTTCCCCCTAATTAACTGTATCGAATCATAATATAGAATTCTAGTTCAACCACAAACTATAAATCTAATTCCAAAGAAACATTCAAATTTAATAGATAGATAAATGCAATGCAGTGGAACAGTTAAAGAAATGGCATTCAGACATACAAATTTGACTCAGCAAAATGTTATCCTTCACACCAAAATTTAGCTGACCTTTTCATTGATTTGGAAAATAGTACAAATAGGGTTCTAGAGTTGGAATGTTACAAAAGGGTAACTGAAATGGTTCCACTTCTCCAATCAGAAATGATAAAAAAGTTTTATCCATTATAATATTATCAAAACTTAGCACAAGAGGGAATCTATCTAAGCTTCGGTTTACTTCCCCTTGTCTAATTTAGCCCTATAAGTAGTGATAGCTGTAAGGATTGGGATGAGCTCTTCATGCCTATTGATATGGACATTAGTATATCTGATGAGCCACCTGGAATGTTCTTTGGCCAGGCTCTTGATTGGATCTGTCTTATCCTTCAACTCTTTTATGGCTTTAAAGATGCATCTACTCAACTGTTGGAGTTCTAGCACCTTGTCCAAATGGGTGGAAGACTATTCTGCCAGCTTATGCACATAATCAAAAAATGATTTCTGCATACTAGCCAATCCAATCATTTATTTTCCCTAAATACTTTTCTTTGATTCCATGTGTAGACCTTGAAGGAGTTTAAAATCTTTGCTCTGCTCCTCCTTGATCTTGACATTTGTTTGTTGTAACCCTGTTTCAGCTTGGATGATCATCTCGATCTTAAATTCCAAACTTTGAAGCCATTTGATCAAAGGCTCATCTCCTTTCTATAATATCTTGGCCTTTAGTGTCTCCTTGGTCTTCATTTTGACCACCACATGCAGCATTACTATGCATTCTTGACATCTCCCTCTCTCTAATGCAAGAGTCTACAAATTCTTGTCAATATTATTCCTCTCTGTTTCCAGCCTTAAGAAAGCATTACCCAGTTTATCAACAACTAGAAGTCCCTCATATTTGAGCCTCTCAATCCACCTCTTGACGATCTACCCAAAGTGTCTATCCTCTTGTAACTTGGCTAGGATGGCTTGGTTCTCTGCAACACTGGGATCAAAAGTGGTCTGTGCACCAGGAATAGTTTCTATTGGAGTGATGAGTTGTCTGATGAAATTAGTCAGCTCAGCTACTTTTGCTTTAAGTTGAAATTTAGCAGTTTTTAGATCCTCGAGCTCTTCTTCTATTACCACATTAGTAGACTTCCACCAGTCTACCTTGGTGTCATGCCAAGAAAGCCCCATGTCAAATGATTGCAACTGAAAATGAGAGGCATTCATATCTTTGATTATGCCTTCCTTTGCAGGCTTGGCCACCTCCATAGTGAAATGCCCTATTTCAGGATCTCGACCCAGTGTAGACATTATCTTCACTTTCTTTGCTTTACTCATTATGGTGTTGGGTTGAAAGGCCCATGAGAGAGTATCTTTGCTGGAAGTCCCTTCCTCTACTCTCTTCCTTTTATGCTCTAGAGTATGTTCTATCCAAGATTCAGCACTGGTAACTTTGGAAGCAGAAACCAACTCTTCTATGAACAACTTCCTGATGAGGAAGTTGTTGAAGAAGAGGAGACCAATCTAATGACTTGAGTAGCTTCTTGTTGCTTCTCAACCCTCTCATCTAATTCTGTGGCTGAGGTATTGGAGGTATCCTCACCCACCTCTACTACAATAGGGGACCCTCATCTTGGAGTATCTTGGGTTGAATTGCTAACTTGTGTATCTATAGAAATATCTTTAGTTGATTTCTCAGGTCCTACACCTTTAGTGGGCTCTTTTGTTGACTTGGCTAGGTCTGTAGAAACTACTTCTTTTATCGACCCAATGTCTGGAAGTGGGCCTTCTCCACATGTCTTCTTTGGTTGGACTTCTTTCTTAGGAAGCTCATCACCTCCATTGGATGGCTAAGATGAACATTTGGCCATAGTTGGGATTGTTACTGAAGAATTTTTTGTAGTGCTCAAAGTATCTTTTGTTGGGGTTCACTGAGAAGGAGGCTTCCTTTCTGACCTCTTTCTTCTCCCTGCAGTCCATTCGACTCACTGCTCTGTTCTTTTATAAATCCCACCCATTAAGGTTTCCAATTCATTAATGGTCTTCCCTAGGATGGGCTCAGAGCTTATAGGGAGTGGATATATTTTCTCCAAATATGTATTATCATACATATGTTGACCATCATCTTCCAACCCCTCCACTTCAATGTTAACTTTGAACTTTTCTATTTGTTCAATGGCTAACCTGGCATAGAATCTCTTTCAGCTCTCTAAGTCATCTTTGCAATTAGCCCAGTATTCTTCAATATCATCAACATCATGAATTGCATGACTCATTTGAAACAAATCTTGGGCATAATTTATAGGATCATACTGTGGCCTCAAGACATCATATGTCTCCAACTGAAACCTCTTTGAGAATGTCTTCAAAACATTCTTTGCCTCAGACCGGGATGCGCAACTGTAAGCTCCAATGGTCATCAGGAAATTGTAGCCCTTCTTCTTAGCATCAGTACAGATTAGGTTCACTTTGAGTGCCTGCCTCATTACCTTGACCAGCACGATCATATAATTAGGATATATGGGCAACTTCAAAGGGAATTCATCAAATCCTGCAAGATGAAAATATGAGAAATCTGCAAATTGAATGAAAAAGCACCCAAACTGGCTGATAAAAGCCATGGCTTCAAGATAAAATATGCTTTCCATGCAACCTTTTAGCTCCCTGCATAGTCTCATTGTGAATGTATCATTAAATCTGAGATATTCAGCATAATTGTTATGTAATTGTAGACATAGGAAAAATTCATAGATTTTAACATCATCTAGGAACTCTTCTAATCTAGGAAGCCCTAGCCAAATTTGAATTGTGGCTAATATATATATAAGGAATGAAGACATATAGAACTCATTCTAAAGCTTAGCTCTACTTAGAGCACCAAAGAGATTTTTTCTTACCTTAAGAGCCCAATCGATGAAATGGTATTGAGAACAGATCACCTAGACTAAGAAGAAATGGTGCTCAACAAAGTTTATTGCATCACTCTCACCTCGAATCCTATGGATCAACACCAAGATGTCTATAATTTCTAGCTTCATATTTGTGTCATATAATGTTTTGGGCAATTTTCCTTTGGCGCTCCTTAGCTCTTGAAACCATGACTTCATTATTTCCTTTTTCAATACTGCCTTCTTTGCTCCATATTCGGTAACCGCCCGACTATATGTCATTTCTAAATATTCATCCTGCTCTGGAATGCATAGGGAGTTTTAGACAGAATCTCAATCAATGGATAGAAGCACCGTGTCTTTGGGTAGGAGGATTCGCTTGGTATCTAGATTATATTGAGCTATGCACTCTCGAACAAGATCAGGAGCTTGGACGACAATAGGAAAAATGACAACTTCTACTAACCCGCTCTCTTTTAACTTCTCAGTGACAGGGTGCATCTGTTCTACCTTCAATCGGCTCTAAAATTTTTGCATATCAAAGAACTTCAAGGAAGTGTCTGTAATTTTATGCCAATCAGATGTGATGTCATTCATCCCCTCAAATCCCATAAATCTAGTAGCCAAACTTCAACTGATTCTGACTTGGGATAATGGATATCTCTCAAGAACACAAGAGCAAGGAATAACTATAGTCGAGAGCTTTAGGTTCAGATAATTCATTAAATAGATGGTAGATCTTGTTTTTAATACCTCACCAATTTTATAACTTTTGAATTCTTACCGTTTAACGGCTGACTTCCCGTGGCACACAAATGAAAAGACTAATACATTAATGAAAAATTATGTTATGGAGTGAAATCAATTTATTTAAATTAATTACTTTACTCCCATGGGACACTAAGAAACATCTTTTCACTTTATTAACCATAACGGTAACTTTCTAGAGGTAGTGAAAAATCACTTTTTCGCCTCCCTCTCGGCGGAGAAATACCTTTGGAGTGTTCTCTACTCAAAAATCTGCCGAAGGAGAATTTTATCTTATTGAGATGTGAAAATGATATATGATTGGTTTATTTTCTTTCCTTGTACCTTGGGTTACTCAAGAGATTGATTATTCTTCAAAAATCCTTCATTTTAACAGTTTGGCAGAAAACATACCCCAAAGGTCAAAACCCGCTTGTTGGAGTAGCGGAGAAGCCATTTTTTGCTTTTCTGCCAATAAGCTTGCATCTTGAATTCTTCCTCGTTCAATCATTCCTCTTTCCTAAAATACTTTAAATTCTTTTTGTTGTGAAAAATGCACTCTGTTGGTGATTTTCCACCAAGGAGTAGCTCAAAACCAATTTT
The DNA here is from genome assembly GCA_018584345.1 of Thuja plicata. Lineage (NCBI taxonomy): Eukaryota > Viridiplantae > Streptophyta > Pinopsida > Cupressales > Cupressaceae > Thuja > Thuja plicata. The sequence goes on from MU223262.1 coordinate 1,440,093, forward strand.
CTGCCAATGCTGCCAAAGGGAATGTTTAAGGCAAAGAAAAACTTCAACCACATAAAAAAAAATGTTATAATCCTTCAAAACATGACCTTTACTAGATTGGGGAACTTAACCTACCCAATGAAACATGATTTTAGATACAAATTCCCTCTGGCTCACAAAAGAGAAGGTAATTTAGGGAAATTGGATAAAGGCCTCCTAGCCTAATAGGATAGCTAGACTTAGACTCAAGACTTACACATAGATTCCAAGACCACTACTACGCGTTAAACATCCACTTTTGTCTAAAATATATGTAGACTAAAATTAGGGAAACACAAACATTCAATCAGTTATGGTTCATCAATCTCTCCCTTTGGCATTGATGGCAACACACTATATTATCACACTATATTATTTCTAATCCAATATTAAATATACCAGTTGAAGTTCATAAATATCTCCAAATCTTTTCTTCTATAACCAATACAAATGTATGGCTCTCAGTAATCTCATATAGCTTAGATTTTTTTCTTGCAGAGTGTCTTGTTCAATATTCAATCCCTTTACTGGATAGGTGTATTATCTTTTGTCTTTATTTCTGATATGTGTTCTACCTTGAGTGTTCCTCTCCTTGATCATCTCTTTTTCCATTGACAACAATCTCTCCCTTAGTATTTATTCTCTCCTTCATGTTACTTCTCTCCCTTTTGATATTCTTTCCCTTTGGATAATTATTATGAATATTTCATATGGATAATGGATATAATCTCTCTCTTTGAATCTCTCTCCCTTTGATAACAATGCCAAAAAATTATTTCATCCTTTTTACAATATGCTCCTTGAATTTCCCTACCCATCAGCAATACAACTCTGTATTAGTCAAAATTATATCTGGTGTTTGGTGCAGATTTGTACCTTGTTGTATATAGATGTATCTTTGTAGTCCATCTCTCAGCTTGCATCAACATGAATGATCTTCTGATTAAGTATAGGTTGATGCAGCCTCCTAGTCAGCTTACTGACTGATAGACAAGGGTTGGACCCCTAGTCTCTATCTCAGGTACTCAAATGTATCTTTCGGCAATGGCTTGGTGAATATATCAGCTAATTGTTCCTTTGATTGAACATATTCTAGTGTCACTTCTTTTTCTTGCATGTGTTCTCTTAAGTAATGATACTTGATAGAAATATGCTTAGTCTTAGCATGCATGAATGGATTCTTAGAAATGTTAATTGCACTGGTATTATCACAATAGATAATCAGTGGTTCAATAATCTTCATATTCATACCTTCCAGCAACTATTTGATCCATGCAATATTAGAGTAGTTTGCAGCAGCGGCCACATATTCTACTTTTGTAGTAGATAGTGAGATGCATCCTTTCTTCTTGTTGATACATGTGACAAGTCTGTCACCCATGAAGAATGCTCCTCCAGTTGTGTTCTTTCAATCATCTAGGTTTCCAGCCTAATCAGCATCTGTATAGACTTGAAGCTCAAATTTACCTTCTCTTTTATACCATAAGCCATAGTCCTTGGTGTTCTTTAGATATCTCGAGATTCTCTTGACAATAGTCATGTGTGATTCTTTGGGATTAGCAGAGAATCTTGCAACTATTCCAAATGCATGTGCTATATCTAGTATGGTATGAACAACATACATGAGTTTTCCAATCTTTGATCTATACAAGGTCTAATTTACCTCTTTTGATTTGTCTTCTTTTGTCAGCTTACATCCGGTTACTATAGGTGTTCCAAATAGCTTGGAATATTCCATCTTGAATATCTTCAGCACTTCCTTGATGTATTTGGACTGAGTGATATATATTCCTACATCTTGTTGAAGAATCTGTAGACCAAGAAATAATTTGATCTCCCCAAACATAGACATTTCAAAATATTTTCTCATTTCATTAGCAAAGTATTTACATAACATTTCATTTCCCCCAAATATGATATCATTAAAAAATATTTAAGCAATCATAATATTACCATCAGTATCTTCTTTTAAGTATAGATTGCTATTTTCTTACAAATTCAATGCTTATAAGATAGGAGTGAAGTCTTTCATACCATGCTCTAGGTGCTTGCTTCAATCCATACAAGGCTTTATGTAGTCCACATACCATATTTCTCTTGTCTGGATCAACAAACCCTTTTGGTTGTTCAATGTATACCTATTCTTCTAGTATTTCATTTAGGAATGCAGATTTGACATCCATCTGGTATACCTTGAATCCTTTGAATTCATCATAAGCAAGTAAAATTCTTACTCCTAGTCTAACAATAGGTGCAAAGGTCTCTCCATAACCAATACCTTCTTCTTGTGCATAGCCCTTGCATACTAACCTTATTTTATTTCTTGTGACTTCTCCATTCTCATTCATCTTTTTTATGAATATCCATTTGGTATCGATGATATTTTTGTCATCAGGTCTTGGTACTAGTGTCCATGTATTATTCTTCTCAATATGGTCTATCTCTTAATTCATAGCATTGACCCGTTCTTCATTTTCAAGTGCAGTATTAACATATTTAGGCTCAAAATCACAAAGTAAACATCTAGTGTTTAGTGACTTACTTCTTGTTCTCATTCCAGCCTTCTTGTCTCATATGATCTGATTCTGTGGATGATGTTTTGTGACATACTTGGAAATTTTTGGTTTAGCTCTTTGTCCATCATTTTGATCATCATTTTGACCTTCATTCTGATCTCCATCGCTTGGAACATCATCTTGATTATTTTCCTGATTTTTAGGAATTACAACCTGATGCTCAGGTGCAATGTTTTGTTGCTCGGGAGTGATACACTATTTCTCAGGTAGAGTTTCAGGTTCTTTAGTGTAAACAAACTTGTTGCAGTCTTCTGGTTCTTTTATGCTTTCCTTATCATTTTTCTCTACAAAGTCATCTATTCTTATATTTTCACTTTCAATGATCTTGTTAGAAGACTTGTTAAGACATTTATAAGCCTTTCTTTTGGTAGAATACCCTAGAAAGATACCTTCTTCACTTTTGGAGTCAATCTTTCCATTTCTATCCTTTCAAAATATAACATTGACTACCAAAGATTCTAATATAACTTACATTGGGTGTGTAACCATACCAAATCTCATAGGGTGTCTTCTTTGTGTCCTTCTTCAATTGTACTATGTTCAATGTGTAGACAATAGTACTGACAACTTCCCTCCAGAAAGTTTGAGTGGTGCTTTTGTAAATCATCAGTGTTCTTGCACAATCAACAATGGATTTGTTTCTCCTTTCAGCAGTTCCATTTTTCTATGGTGTTCTTGGTGCAAAAACCTATCTTTTAATTCCATGCTCATTACAGAAGTTATTAAATTCATCTGAAATAAATTCCCCTCCTCTATCTAATCTTAATCATTTCAATTCCTTACCACATTTTTTTTCTACCATAGCCTTATACCATTTAAACATCTTGAATGCTTCTGAATTATCTTTTAAGAACATAATTGTCATCATTCTAGAATAATCATCTAAAAAGAGAATGAAATACCTATCAACATAGTAACTCTTTGTCCTCATGGGTCCACATAAATTAGTATGGACTAATTCTAGAATAGCATTAGATGTATGGGCTTTACTCTTGAAACTAGACTTTGTCATCTTACCCTTTTGACAATTCTTTCACATGATATGTTTGGGCTTTGTCATGCTCAGTAAGCCTCTTACTTTCCTTTTATTGCTTATCTTTATCATGTTGTCAAAATTCACATGACACAATCTCTTATTCCACAACCATATGTCTTTGTTTCTAGCCATTAAACAAGTGGTGTTTACATCATCAAGATAGAATAGGTTATCTTTGGTCTATTCACTAGTTCCGAACAACCTTCCCGATTCATTGAAGATATTTGCCTTCTTATTTTCAAATGTTACTCGGTGACCTATGTTATTTAGTTGTAAAACAGTCAATAGATTATAATTTAGTCCTTTTACCCAGTATGCATTTTCACATTTGATCAGGTTATTCAAAATTATAGTTCCTTTACCCTCAACTGGACAAGGTCTGTCATTACACATTCTTACTGATCCACCATTATAGTATTAAAAAGTTTCAAACTTTTATTTATCACTAGTCATGTGGTGAGTGCAACCACTATCTATAATCCAGACATAATTCTTTCTAACCTTAGATATAAGTGCAGTCTCTACATACCTTTCTTCTTCTTCATCTAAATCATCCTTCATGGCTACAAATACCATCTTAATGTCTTCATCAAATTCGGTGTCAGTATCTCAATTTATGTTCTCAGCTAGGTAACAAGCTTTCTTTCCTTTGTCCTTGTAGTCTCGGGTATCTCTTCTATCAGGTTGTCGGTTGCTTCGGTAATCTCTGTTATCACCTTGGTCAAACTTTTTTTCATATGTTCTATCATTACTTTTGTCATCTTTTCTTCTATTAGGACATCTTGCAGCAAAGTGTCCAACCTCTTTACAATTAAAACATACAAGTGGTAATTTACCTTTGTATCTACCTTTGCTTCTCTGCAATCTTCTTACCATTAGTGCTTCAATCTCATCAAGTCCTTGGTCCTCATTATCACTTTCACTATTATTCATCATAGTGTGTTTATGACTTGACTTACTTATTTTCAAGAAGATTTGAATGCAGACTCTATAGATGGTAAGACACTATTATCAAATTTATTCATCTCAAATGAAATCAGTATACCAATCAGACTATCTAGAGTAACATTATTTTTTGCAACTGATTTCATTTTTTGTATAGCAGATACTCTCATAGCATATATAGGCAATAAGGTTCTTAGGATTTTACATACCAATGTCTCTTCTTCAAGTACACCTCCAACTCCCTGGATAGCATTGAATACCTCTTTGATTCTGCAGCTATACTGAGTGATATTTTCTCCTTATTTCATCCTTAGGTCATCAAACCTCCCTCTTAGGCTTTCTACCTTGGCTCTTAGTACGTTAGCATCTCCTCCATGTACTAGCTTCAATTTATCCCACATTTTCTTTGTAGAGGTGCAGGTTTTGACATCTTCAAACTTAGCATCGGAGAGTGAGGAAGCAAGTTCTATCATCATGCAATTGTGCTCATGTTTTTCTCTCAATTTCTCAAGTGGGTGAGATACTGTAGGCAACACATATTTAGTATCTAGGTGTTGAGTAACATCATTACCAATACATGCTAGATGGAGTCTTATTCTTCTTTGCCATGATGCAAAGTTGTTTTTATCAACTTGGGCACATCTCATTTGTTCATCTTGTGATCTTTTACTTGAGCTGTTAAACTCCATTTCTAAGACACAAGCTCTGATACCAATTGTTAGAATAACTGAGAGGGGAATGAATCAGTGGCCTCAACTATATTCCAATAAATCAACCCAAAACCTTAGTACCACAATATTAAGCCTCCAGTTATCTTCAGTCCTACAAGACGGATGCCTTTAAACAATCTTAACAAATAACTACTGCTCGGAGTTCATCGTTAAACTTTATTCTTATTGTTTACCAATTAGTAGTCTTTCATTTACCAAAATATAGTAAATTTCTTAGTGTATACCGATCAATCCAAAATTACTTATGTGTAATGCAAAACATAAAATTAATGACTCATAAACACATTTGACACATGGATTTTTAACGTGGAAACCTGTTATGCCCTACATCCCCATCCCTACATTTTGTGTGCAAAATGTTGGGTCCCCCTTTTTTTCTTTCTGCTCTTGGCTCTTGCCTTGTCTTTTTTTTTCTTCTTTTTTTTCTTTTGTTTTTCTTTGCTTTCCTTCTCTGGGTTTTCTTTCTCATGGTGTTGGTTTTGTTTTTGTTTTTGTCTCTCATGTCTCCGGGACCCGGTCCCGGAGTTGGTCATCCTTTCTCAGGAGCCAAACTCTGGACTTCAGGATTCTTCGCCACAATGTCTTCTTTTCGTAAGAAGGTATGGTTGCATGGAATCCCCAAGCCTGGAGTCTAGAGGTCTGTCTATTTGGAGTTTGTGGAAGGAAAGCTAACTTACTTTTACCCCGCGTATAAATAGAAATTACCTGTCATTTTCATAATTACCGCGATTAAAATACTTAAGCAATTTGAGCGATTTCAGAGCAATTTTATAGCGATTTAGCGAGAATCTAGTGTGAACCATTCCGAGCTATTCTGAATAATTATGGGTGGTTTGTGTTGGTAAGTGGTGATCGTTTGAAGGTAGGGGTTTTTGCAGAGCATCTACAGCATGAGTTCCTTTCCTTGTCCTTCTTTGTTTTCAGGTTGGTGCCTTCTTTCCTCTCTATTTTCCTGCTTTTTGGTTTTTGTCTGGTTTTTGTGTTGTCTTGCGTTTCTATTTTATGTTGCGTTTCTTTCTGGTTGGCCACCCGTTGGTGGGTCAGCTCTGCCAAAGGGTTGTCCGCCCTCTGTGCAGATGTAGGATAATGTAAAAGTTTTAGATGTTTGTACATTTTCTGTTTTTGTAAATAGCTGCCCTGCGTTCTGTACATATGTATATTTGTTATATATTATTGTGTATCCCTCTACTTGTCATATATATGTCCTTTGGCTCTGCTTAGGTTAGGTGTATGTTCTGTGTATAGTTTTTTGGTAGTTTTTCAAACTCGACGTGTTGTGTTTGTTTCCTATTCCTAATTTGTGAGCTCGCTTTGGGCAGAATACCGCCTGGTTGAAACTCAGCTCTTAGCCCATTTCAACCAGGTGATTTTCTCTCTCCTCTATAAACTAGCCTATCCTTAATTTATGTCCCATGCGTGCATTTAAATTTTTCCAAGTGTCTTTCACTTTTCATGCATTTGGATAGTTGGCTCCATCGCCATCACCATAACCTCCATTTATTGCATAGCCACGTGGTGTCCACGTAGGCCTGACGGCTTGCTTTTTGCGCACACCTTCCAACGGTTAGTTTTTTGGACTTCGGGTCTCTTGCCATCACCCAACCCACATCTTTCCTTTACTAAGTGTGATGAGACCCCCAGGCCTGGATATTGGTTAAATTTCCAAGTTTGCAAAATATATACATACTTTCCAGGATTTTTGAACTAAGCTAACTTTTCAGGGAAAGCAAGCGCCACGGTGGTAAGATCTCCGGACCCCAGAATAATATTTATTTATCTATTCTGAAGGTCACCTTTCCTTGCAAGTTTCCAGAATAGTATACTTTCATCATATCTGAAGCTTCCACATCTTCACCACCCGGGAGTCCGGAACTTCCTTCTACGGCGGTTACTAGAGCAGCTGTTAGGTCCAAAATTGAGAAGGCTCTAGAGAAACTACCCCTGAGCATGAAATATGTAAAAGAAAACATTATCATGGGCTCAAAGATTGAGTCCAAAGTTCAATTCATTACTGACACCAGCGTCAGGACATCACCTGAGATGCAGGCCTTGGTGAAGATGATGTACATTCAACGGCAGGCCGGAGATCCATTGGCCATTAAAATTGGGTATTCTGGGATTCTTAAGGCAACTTGTTTCCCGTGCTTGGTGCAGTCACCAAAGCTTATTCTTACACTTGTAATGCACTACAATACATCCATCTGGGCCATTATGCTCGCAGCCCTAGAGCTGACCAGGTATCCCACCCCTATGGTGTCTCTCGATGACACAACTTTTCAAATGGGGTTGGGGATTCCTCAATTTGACAGGCCAGCTGTAGTTATCAGTTTAGATGCCTTAGCATAGTTTAAGTAGTTAGAGGAAGCAGCCCATATATATATGAATAATCATTGGCTCAAGGCATTGAAGAGGGATCCCAAGAGGATGAAGCTAGAAATCCCTAGGTCCAAATTCAAATAAAGCATCCAGATGGGGATGATAGCATTATGTTGGGTCTTTGGGAAACCACATGCATGAGAATTCTCTGGGTGGATGTATTACTTCTTGCTTGGTATCAGCATGGGCGGGGAGTATTTTGACTAGGCCACCATAATTTCTAACCACGTGGATTCCCAATTCCTTCAGATGATCCAGAAGAAGAAGTTTATATGACCTTCTATGTTCCCTAGGCCCTGGCACAATAGCAACCCCACACCAATGAGTTACTCATAGAACATGTACTCAGGATAGCTCCCAATCAAAAATTCCCTTGGGATCATTTTTCACATATTCAATGGGAGGCCAGTTTCCCCAATTTTTGCGGATTAAATGACGCTTTCATTTACTACAACCTGCTCACACCCACCCGGGATGCAGGATACCGCCTATCTATAGAGGTGATGGATTTGGTCCAGAGCTATGGCCATTATTATATACAATTTCAATAGCATACATACATAAGGGTAACCGACTTCTCCGAGAAACCCTACTTGTTACCCAAACATTGTAGGAACAAGATAATTCTTTTAGAATATTGCAGGTAGATAATGGAGCTACATGCATTCTACTCCTTGAAGAAGGTAAAAAATATTCCATTCCAAATCACTTGTGGGAATTATTCATGTAGTCTGGCCGCCGCCAAAGAAGTAGACAATGAGCTTAAAATCTATAAGTTGGTGGAATTCTACTTGGCGCGGAAGCATTTTGATCCACATGGAAAAATTGTGTCGGCACTTCCCCGGGCATCAGAGCCCCACCAATACCACATGGAAGACTTCTGGGAAGAGTGCCAAGATGACATGGAGGTCTGGAGCTGGCACTACGTTAGGATGACCGCAGGGATGATGGAAAGATTGAAGCTCTAGATATTTCTGGATGACTTCTCAGACATCGGCTCCATAATAGATCCCTAGTAAAAAGCAAAGGGGGTTGATAAGTTGGCCCTCCCACCAGTAGACTGGAATTCCTAGGAGGGGCCCACCATTGAAGAGTTCACCCGCTACATGGTCGAACGTAGCCACACCTACTTTAAGAGGGTGTGCCCTGAAAGTGTCCGTCGGGCTACCCAGCCGATACCAAAGTTAACTTCAGTGGGTGGGACTTCTTCACAAGGAGGAGATAAAGGGAAAGGAATAGTGGAGACTCCAGCTATGTAGGAGGTCCCCATAAAAGAAAAAATAAATCAATCAGTAGCGGCATCCCAACAATTGAGGGAGAATTTATTCACATGGCTGGCTACTTTGGTACTCATGACCAGACCAATTTGTCCTCCCTCCTCCCCTTCACTAACGGCCTTAATGGTTAAGGCAACGGGGGTAGATCCAGAAGAACAAGCAGTACTAAGGGATGTGGGGCCACCCTTAATCACTAGGAGAAGGAAGAGGCTTAACCAAAATCCCAAGGCAGAGCCGTAGCTAGGGATTCCCCAGATCCCACAATTTGAGATCCTTTCCTCTGACTCCCCGGAGCCAGAGAGGGAACCAGAATCTGTCGATGTCCCGGCCAATCCTCCCTCACAGGATGAGTTTGATGATGTCTTTAGAACTAATGAGTTTGAGAATTTATAGGGGGACATTGAGCAGACAGATGCTGAAATCCCCGAATAGGAAGAAGCCCCAAACAAGAACCTGCACAGGAGCAGGAAGAATAGATGGAAGAAGAAAAGGAGACAGAACAAGAGATTGCCTCTGAAGTCCTAGAGATACAAGACACAGGAGTGGACCAACAAAGGCAAAGTGAACAAATGACATCCACTGAGGGAACTAGACCTACAGGAGCAACCGTAACCTTAGCCATCATATTCCAAGCGCCACTCCCAAAGGTTACATTTGGGGAGGTAATCATTGTGGCTCAAACAGTATATCTTGGCCTGATACCTCCCCCATTACCAAAAGATTTACTTATGGAAGAGGACACCCCAGCGATAGAGGTTGAGGAGGAACAAGAGCATAAAGAGGAAGAAACCCCCGGGGTGGCCGACGAAGACCCAGACATAGCCAAAGATACAAATGACAAGGCAGAAGAAACAAATGTCGCAAGGAAAAATGTTGTCGATGAATTAAAACATACAGGGAAGGAGCCGGGTGAGACCCGTACCACTGAAGAGGGACAGCAGCAAGATATCGGGGAAGAACCAAAGGAACAAAATTTGGCTAATAAGCCACCCTTGCCACCATAGTGGTTAATAGAAACCAAGAAAAGGAAGGCCCTGCCGACTCCTAGAGCTCATCTCTCCTAGGCTAAGATGATGGCTCAGGCCTAGGACCTACCAAAGGCCAAGAAAGCCAAGATGGTTCATACTTTTTGAACTGGGCCAGGCGGAGAAACAGTTACAGTGGTAGAAACACCTCCCCTAGACACTAATGAAGCAACCGCCGAGGCTGGAGATTATAATATCATGGAGATATCACTAGGAAAGAGGGGGAAATAGGGTGAGGTAGACCTATTAAAAGAAGTGGCTAAGGCTTTAGAGGCCCCTTATGAAAAAGAGACCCAAAGGCTCAAGGGGGAAAAGGAGAAAACTACAAACCTCATGGGGTTGCTAACTGAGCTGGTCTAGCCTATCAATGCTATTCCTCTAGAGGCCTCCACATCTGATGCACCACTATCACAAAGTGACATAGATTCATTGTGGGTGATGAAGAAGAAGGCCCAGGCAGTCGATGAGTGGGTTGCTTTATAGGTAGGGAATGTCTGGCGTTTCCTGTGTCCACCCTCCCGGACTTATATGCAGCTCGCCATGTGTTGCATCAAGCTGAAACCATTATCAACATATGGGAAGGTGACATAAAAAATTATGAAGCATGGAAAGTAGAATTTGAAGAACTCCTTGGCCTTAGGGAGGAAGTGGTTTCTAAGTCTAGAATTTATGGGGAGGAGTCATTTGATTTTATGAGAACCCAACACTCCAGAATTGACCTCACATTGGGGGTAATGAAGCAACTGGTGGGGACTTTGTGGGAGAAAATCAATGCAGTACAATATTCTTTTAATTTATATAAGTCTTTTGTCATAAAGGTCTCCGGAGCTGACCCGTTCAGCACTGATACTGCACACCAGAGGAGTATGTCCTGGGGAAGTTTGATGAGCTAATGGAATCAAGGTATCATTCCCTGGAGCGAGTAGATGGTGCCATAATGATGAGAATAACTTGTATGGTACTCAGTGGTCACGATGCGGTGAAAATGGTTCATGAGTTTAAGGGAAATGTTCTGGACCTGGAGGAACAGATTGAGGCAGCTAAGTACCAGTGAGCTGGTCTTAAAGAGATTGATGAAGATGGAATCTCCCATCTTCTCCAGACCTTCAATGATAATAAGCAACAATAAAGATTCTCTGGGGACCAGAGAAAACCTAACTCTTTTGTATTCTTTATTCTTTCAGAATCCCGGAGTCCCAGATCCTATATTTTGTATTCTTTCAGTGACCCGTGTCCCGGTCCCCAAGACCGACCGGTCACTTTCAAGTAGTTAATAAAGGTGGTCGAAGGTTGTCAGAGGGAAGATAGCTACATCAAGGCATGTCAGATCAACAAAGGGATTTTTGACAGATGATCTTCTTGAGGTGCCACTTCAGATGTACACCTGGTGCATTGGAGACAAGGTGCCACTTTTCTCATTTATGAGGCATGTAGCCTCGATCCCTGGGGGATCAGATTTCTTCCTTCTCTTTCTCAGTTCTCTTCTCGAGGCCGATTCTTCCACTCCATCTTCTTGTCTTAATTCTTTTGACATGTCAAACCTTCTCCGTCTTGAGGTCTTTTGAAAAGTGGTGCAGGTAGTACCAGCCATCAGATATTATATTTTATGGCAAGATGTAAAATAGGGTTAGGGTTAGGGTTAGAAGGGAAATGTGTATAAATAGCAAGTCCAGCCCTATTCCAAGGGTCAAAAAAATTAATGATTTTACATTCCATAGTAATAGAGAAGCCATATTTTCATTTCAGTTGTAGAGCTCAATGCTCCCTGGTCTTTAAGCTTTCAATAGTTAGACGCTCCCTTGGACCCACCATTGTACCATGCGCCAGTGCTTGCTGGAAGGAATGTTAATGAAGAAGAGAGATTTCTTGCAATGATGTTGTTGGCACTTTATCTTCTAATTTAATGGTATTTTATGCTTAAATGTTCTTCATGTCTTCTGCTCTGGTACTTTAAGTAGATTAACGACCTCCTTTCCCTAGCTACCGATAAAATATGAACTGATGGTTGTGTGTTTTTTCAGTATTTAGTGTAGTATATCAGAGCATTGTTCATGTATTGAATTTTTAAACATAACTATAGGTAGACAAAATACTTCTAACCCTGCAGGATCTTTTTCAATTTATTTGCTAAGTGTAAAATGCTTGGAGAAACCCCACCTTCCTGAATCCCCAGAGAGAATGAGTTGAAGAAACTAGCTATCTCCCTCGAAAATAGTCACATCTCCCAATTGAGCCCCGCACCGTCGAGACCCAACCCTCAGGTGCTTGGAGGCCCAGGGAATCTCATTTCCCCAGATAACCTTTGTAGGCAAAGTTGGCCAGTACCCCGGTACCCGGTGACAACTTACATTTGTTGGTGGACCCGGTCACCAAAGTCCCGTTAATAGAAACTGGCACTAGAAGGAGGGCATGAAGTTGTCCCCCTCTCAAGATTTTAATTTTACACCTCCCGAGGGTTCCCCAAGCCATAGCTTTAGGAGTTAAGCCTTTAGTGGGATTGGGTCTTTCTCCCCAGCAAAATTTAAGAGAATCCTTAGGTCAGCCCAAAAACTTGAAAGGTTTGTCAAACTTGAGCCTCTTGCTCGAAAGAAGCAAACCCTGAAAACCACACCAGCCACTATCGTCTAGGGGTCTAGTACACCTTAGAATACCCAAAATTCTCAAACAATCCTAGGAACCAGTGTTCAACTTACTCAAAATCTAGTTACCCAAATGGCTACATATTTTGGTAACACCAGGTCCCCTATAGGAACTTTTCCAGGCGCAACCAACGACTTGCCCTTGTACCCGGAGAAGATTTGCCCGCGATATGAACACCTAGGCTCACGAACTATAGAAGAACACTTATAGGCATACAAGGATGCCATGAATCGACATCAGATCCAACTTGAAGATGTTGTGACCCAGATGTTTCCCCTGTCCCTATGACAGGGTGAGCTGAATTGGTACCTAAACATTCCTACCAACTCCATCAACAGTTGGCAGGACATGGAAGATGCCTTCTTGGCTTCCTTTTGCGTACATGTGGACCCAGCTTGGTCCCTTAGCCAGTTCATCTCCATCAGAAAGGAACCTAATGAACCCCTTGCAGAATTCAATCATCAGTTCCAGCATGCCTTGAAGCGGTGCACGGGCCCTTTCATTCCATCCCCCAAAGTAACCGTACAGACCTCTCTCAACATGATGGACCCCTTTGTTGCCACTCTCCTCTAGAGAATGACCACCGCAGGCGACCGAGACACTTTGGCAAAAGTTTACAACCTAGCCTTAGAATTGTCCCGTGGCCTCAACAAGTCCCTGGGTGGGATTGGGTAGAGCACGCCCTTCAACATGATCCCTGGTGAAACTACATATGCCAGGGGATACAACCCCAATCTAGAAATGGGTGCCCCCACAATGGAAATGAATCCCCCACCACTGCCAATAGACCAGCAGGCCTAGTACATTTACCCATCACAAACTCAGGCAATACCAAGTCTGAAAGTCTTCCCTTGGAATCAGCCACAGCAGGCATAGTAACCTCAAACACAACCACCCAGAGTGCCCTTCTTTCAGTCATCCGTGGCTGGAGGATTGCCACCCTCGACTCTGACGAATGTTGCTGCCTTCCCAGGGAACCAACAATAGCAACCGTCACAATGTGACTCAAACACCCAGTTGACGGCTGAGGTTGAATCCCTCTGGTGAATGTTGTCCACCTTGATTATGGACATGGGTCAGTTGAAGGTGGGGTCCTATGCACCCCATAATTCTAATTCCCAAAGAGAGAATATTTTCTCTGGCTAATGAAACAACAATGGCAGGGGAAGAAACTTCAACAACGAGCCTCGGCCCAATCAACAGTAATGGAACAATAACGCGAACACTGGAGGCCCACCTTCGAACCAAAATGCCAATCAAAATAGTGCTGGACCATCACATTTCACACTAGTCACAGACTTCCAACCCATGACCAATTGGTGTAGGTTGCATGACACAGGTTCCCACAATGAGGTTAACTGTGCCACGCTGGAGAAGGTCATCATGATCTCCCAATTAGATAGACAAAAATCACATGATGCTACTCCCCCAAAGCCTCCTTTACAGGAGTCAATTCATAGTGCAGTCACCTATGAGATCATCTTCTTCGGATCCTCCGGAGCAGATGAAGAAGAATTTGAATTGCAGGGATTCTTTGATGAATCAATTTTGGCCTTTGAGACCAATGCCTTCACCAACCCACGACCTCCTTACAATACACGAATCTAGGCTGGTAAAGGACCAGTTTACACTCTAACACCTCCTACCAAGGACACTCCTCATCGGGGCAATACAACTAATCATCCTGTCCCTCTAAAAGGTTCTAGATCTAACCAAGTGAAGGACTTAGCCGACGGAAGCCACCAATTCCCGGGAGGAAGATTTGACATTACAAAGGCGTTAGAATAAACTACCACCTCCATGACCTTGATGGAGGTTTTTTTAAACTATCCCGAGTAGAAAAAGTCTCTTCTGAAGCTCTTGGGGAACCCGAAAGTCATCAGTCACCCACCCAAGACCATCTCTTTTGAGGACGCCAACGCAGCTGTCTTCCAGGGAAACAATGAAGATCCTCCATTCCTTCTAGGCCTAAATATCCAAGGCAAAAACATACACAACTGCCTAGTAGACTCCAGAGCTTCAGGCAACATCATGCCCCTTTCCATATGCCAGAAGCTCAGATTTCGTCCCACCCCATCTAATGGCGCGGTGATTCAACTAGATAAAACTATCATGAAAATGGTGGGGGACTTGAAGAATGTCCGGATATAGCTCATTCAGGACCCCAGGATAGCTAGCATAATTGATATCCAAGTCATGGACATCCCAGAGACTTATGGGATGTTATTAAGTTAGAATTGGTCTAAATCCTTGAATAGATACTTTTCGACTGACTTCTCCCACTTATGGCTCCCCTAGGAAGGAGAATCAAACAAGATCTAGGTTGAAAGTGAACCCTGAATGAAGTAGGCCTTACCAAAGTCGATAGGGTTAGTGAGGTCTTCTTCTCTGAGACTTCCCCTAGGGTGTACCAACCCTTTGAAGTCTTAATATTTGATTTCACCCCCGGGGAGGATCCCATAGAACTGTAGAGAACCCAGGACCTAGAAGAAAAGTTGAGGGTTGAGGTGGACTCTCAGGGTGCCGCAGTGACCCCCGCTACACTCTTTTCTGGTACTTGGTGTTGAGTACACTATCAAAAACATTTAGAGCTAGAGTGTGAACTTTGCCTTTTCGTCGCTACCAGGCATATCGACGCCTTCTGGAATAGAGAACGCACAGTTGATTCCCTAGAGCCCAGTATTCCTATTGGAAGCACTTCTTCAGTGCCATCTCCCTAGGGATCTCAACTTCAAACCCCTCCAGAGGTAAACCTCACCCATGCGCCAACAGTGCGGGGGGAAGCTCCTCCCAAGTCTCCCAAAAGCAATCCAAAGACTACTCCCTCTCCCCAGCTCTAGACTGCAAATAATGATTTATGGACCCTTAAGTTTGATGGGTCCTAGTCCAAACAAGGCTGTGGGGCCAGAGTAGAATTAATCAACCCATGAGGGAAATCCTTCCACGCATCCTACAGGCTGTAGTTCAACTACACAAACAATGTTACAAAGTACTAGGCTTTGGTCCTAAGGCTCCTATTTTCATTAAGGAAAGGGATCACTCACCTCTGGGCTCTGGGTGATTTAGAGTTGGTTGTCAAATAGGTCTAGAGTTGGTATACATGTCATGACAAAATGCTGGTCGCATACCGCAATTGGGCTTGGAGCCTTATTGAAGATTTTGATGCCTTTGGCATTGATCGTATTCCTCGGTGATGGAATTATGTCCTGAATGCCCTCGTTGTTTCCACTAGCACACTTGAGCCCATGGCCGGCTCACGAATCTAAAGATTTTTGGTTGAGATGATCCCCACCCCGTCCATTCTAGATAATGTCACCCACTTTTAGGTTTTTGAGGATGATCAGCATATCCTGGCCTTCATGACCAATGTTGGTGTCTTCAAGGACCAGATAGTGGAGGAACGAGACTATGATGATACTCAATAAGGTGACGAAGATGATGAGATCATGGACCTACCCATTAACACCATCCCTAAGGGGATGGTCACGCTTGAATGTATCTTTGACTCAGACCCTCGGGGCTGGGAAAAGATGTCATCCTCCTCTGAGGGAGGAAAATTTGAGAAAGTAAACATCGGCCAGCCCAGTGAAGAAAAGATGATACACATTGGCACCTCCTACTCCCCTGAGGAGAAGGAGAAGATTCTCATGGTTCTCCAAGAATACATAGACATAATTGCATGGGGATATGAGGATTTAAAAACATATGACACATCCATTATGACTCATACCATCCCCTTGAAATCTGATGCTAAGCCTTTTTGGCAAAAGCAATGACCAGTCAACCCACTGCTTGAGCCTCTGATTCATCAAGAGGTGGAAAAATTGCTGTCAGCCTAGATAATCTTTCCGATCTGGCATACTACATGGGTTGCCAATTTGGTCCTTGTGAGAAAGAAGAGCAGCGAAATTCACCTTTGTGTGGATTTCTGAAACTTGAATAGGGCCTCCAAGAAAGATAATCACCCTCTCCCCTCGTTGGATGAGGTGTTGCAGATAGTGAATGGATTCCAAATGATGTCATTCTTGGATGGGTACTCTGGATATAACCAAGTCATGGTTAAGTATGAAGATAGAGAGAAGATGGCGTTCACCACCAAGTGGGGAACATTTGCATATAGGAGGATGCCCTTTGGCTTGATTAACGCATGGGCCATATTTCAAAAGGCCATGGACATTACATTCGAGGGCCTCGTGAATTGGTGTATAATCATCTACATGGATGATTTAACCATCTTTTTTTGGGACAGGCGTGAACATTCCACCCACCTCGCTCAGATCTGTGAGAGATGTTGTCAGTATGGAATATCCCTTAACTCCAAGAAATGCATATCCAGGGTCACTAAAGGGAAGTTGCTCGGGTATATTATCTCTAAGAAGGGTATATCCATTGACTCTAAGAGAGTTGAAGCACTGCTAAATTTACAGATGCCCAGCAGCAAGAAAGAGATGCGATCCTTCTTCAAAAAGATCAACTTTGTCCGATGGTTCATCACTGGATTCATTGAGATAGTCAAACCACTCAACGTAATAATGAAAAAGGATACCAAAATTGAGTGGAGTCCTAAATCAAAGCGGGCCTTCACCTAGATCAAATAGATGATAATGGAGGCACCTGTCCTGGCTAGTTTGGACTACTCCCTCCCATTTTACATTTACTCCTTTGCTTCGCCACATTCTACTGCGGCAGTACTGACTATAAAGTCAAAGAGGAAGAATGACCCATAGCTTTCATGAGCTCCCCCTTCAAGAACGCTGAAGTCTGGTATTCACCATTAGAAAAGCAGGCCTTTGCTCTTGTTCATGCTGTGAAGAAATTCTGGCATTATATTCTCCGGAGCAAGGTGCATGCTATCATCCTGGACCAGGCTGTGAAATCTCTATTGATGCAAAGTGAATTGGGTGAAAGATGGGGGAAATAGATGGCCATCCTCCAGGAATACGACTTGGAAATGCAACCCATGAAGATAGTCCGAGGCCAGGGACTAAGTCGAGCGATGTTAAAAGAGACTCCCCACATAGAATGTCAGACTTACATAGTGGAGTCCATCACTCGAGACCCATGGTATACCGATCTGGTATACTTATTATTAAACAATAAATGCCTAGAGGGGTTACCTCCCAATAAACACCGCGCCCTGCAGATCAAAAGCACTCACTTTATGATCAAAAACTTCACGCTTTACCCCAGGAACTACAAGGGAGTATACCTTTGATGCATTGATAGAGACCAAGCTACGAAGATGATCGATGAGTTCCACGAGCAATTTGGAATCAGGCATGGCTTAACCGACGCCACCGCCCATTAGATCCTCCAGGCTAGGTACTATTGGCCCTATATATTTAAAGATGTTTACACTCACATTCGAAGATGCCACACTTGACAAACCGTGGCACACCGTGAGCGTAACCTGGCTATGTCTTTACAACCAGTCTTTGAGGCTAGGCCCTTCACCCAATGGGCATTTTATTTCATCAGGGAAATCAACCCCAAATTGTTTGCCAACCATTGGTACATCCTAATTGCAATCGATTACTGCACCTGGTGGTCTGAAGCTATACCTTATAAAAATAACATGGTAGATGTAGTTATTAAATTCCTAGAAGAAAACATCGTCGCAAGATTTAGAATGCCCTTTGCTCTAGTATGTGACAATGGTCTGGCATTTTCTTCAGTGCAATTACTTGAGTGGACCTATAATCAGAAGATCACTCTAAATTTTTCCAGCAACTATTACCCCCAGGGGAACGGTGTTGCTGAATCTATGAATGAAAATCTACTTGAAGTTATCAAACACCTACTAGAATAGAATCCCTAGGGTTGGCACCAAAAGTTGAGATTCGCCCTCTGGGTAGATCACATTCAAATTAAGGCTGCCCTGGGAACATCCCCATTCCATATGGTTTATGGCTAAAGCCCAGTATTCCCAATCAACTTACAAATCCTAGTTTTGTAGTTTATGCAGGAATTCAGCAATCGAGATAATATCGTAGAGGTTCGGTTCCTAAACCTGCTGTAGATGGAAGAACAATGAGACGTAGCCCTTGAACATTTCACGCATCATCAAGCAGTGGTAAAGAGTTGGTTTGACCGCAGAGCCCAATACAAGGCTTTTCAGATTTCAAACTTGGTCTTGCTGTGGGACAAGGCTCGGGAGAAGAGAGGAATGCACACCAAGTTCCAACGGCTCTGGCTCGAACCATACCTAATCTTAGAAATCTGCAGGGTGAATACCTAACACCTTAACACCATGACTGGAGAACCTATCCCATTTCCTGTCAATGGACAGTTTCTCAAACATTATTTTGAATAAGGTTGGTTCACCCAAAATTATACTTTATGTAAAGTTTCTGGCTTGTAAATATTTGTTTTCGGTGCCTTGTGTTAGAGTTGATGAAGAACAACCCCACAGCTCCCAAGAATCCCTGCATGCAAACACCTGTCACAGAAAGAGAGAAAAAGCTATGGAGGCATGTAATCACAGATCTGAGAAAGAGAAGCCATGATTGAGAAAAACAAATGAGAGAGAAAAATCTCAATGCAATAATCTATTCTCCATTATGATCCAATAAGTGAAAGAATAAAATACAAAGAGGGAATCCTTATAAAAGGATACCAAAATCCTAAAGAATAATAAGATGCCTAAGTTTAACTTAAGTGTAGAGTATAATAGACTAATAATTAAATAATTTAATTATTAGCTATAATATGACAACTCTAACACCCCCCCTTAAGTGTAACTTAGGGAGAAACTAAACAGCTAAGGACTAAAAGATGCATGAAAGGAACTATGGGTCCAGGCAACTAGGCCTGATCAGGTACCCAAGTAAAAGAAATAAACTAGATGAAGGAAACAAATCCTCCAATCTAGGGAAAGTCCTAAAGAAAGGAACAAGAAAGAGCATGTATAACATCTCTGAAGCATGAAGCTGCAAATAATGTTAGAAGAAACTGTTGGAACCCCCACTAAAATAGTGCATGACCAGGTAGAGGAGACAAAGTCTAAAGAGCTAATCAATCAAAGAGGTGACCTCCAAAAGTAAGAGAGAATGAGTGTCTATATAGTAGATGATCCATCTCACCAAAATATATAGGTGCCTAGCTACTGCATCCGCCTAGTACATAGGAACAAAAAATGAATGTGTAGATCACTCAACTGAACCAAGGAGGCAATAGAACCAACAAGTGAACCCCCCCATAATGCTGAACAAGGAGAGGGGTGACAGGAACACAAAAATGCAATGCCAGAAACAACTGTAGGAAGAAAACTTAGAAACACCAACAGTGCAATAGAAGTAGAAGCGCAGGATAAAGAGTGGTGTCATAAACACACAACATGGGCTAATGTCGTGGAAGGTACACTCACTTGACAAAGGTGGATGAGCAAAAAAGGAAAAACATCATAACCCCCCATGGCACTTTATAACTGAGTGTGAGTACAAACAAACACAAGGTGCTTGAAATCTTAAATATACAAAAGCAGGAATTTTATCTCAATACGTTTATAGAAAAGAGAATGCTACATAAGAGAAGCATACAATGCTCAGAAGTCAGAAAGAAGAGTGAGTTTGAAGAACAGAAGAAGAGATCCCAGGACCTGTAGAACCCAGGTAATCTGCCAGAGTATGAAAGAGAAAAACTCAGAGGAGAATGAACTTGGAGCAGAATCTAGAAAAAAGACCCCTGCAACTGAATAACTCACAGAACCAGCTTTTTGATGATATCTGGTTTGCCAAAAATAGAGTCTAGATGAGAAAGATATGGCTCCTAGAAGGAGAAAAATAGACATCAGACTTTGACAATAAAAATCACTGTCAAAATGGCAGAACCCAAAACCCCAACCTCCATCATCGGAAAGAGCTTTCAGACAATATAAAGAAGTCGGAAAAATACCTCCGTATGCTCCAGATAGAGCGAAAACAATGAGGGAGGGTCAAAAAACTCTATAAAAAATAGGTTTTAATCCCTTGGGGCTGAAAAAGAGCTAGCACCTGCGTGCATGGCAGACGTAGAGGGCTCAAACCAGAGCTCCTGGTCACCCATATGACCGCCATTGGCGGTAAAAGCCCGCTGGGTTTAAACAAACCCACTGGGTGGGCCGAGCGGCGGGGACCAGGAGGCGGGGGCCGGCAGAGCAGTGGAGCAAGCCGACGGGGGCCGGGAGGTGGGAGCAGCAGAGAAGAGGCCGTCGGAGTGGTGGGGGGTGGGAGGCGAGAGCCGTGGAGCAGAGGCTGCAAGTGGGCGAGCCGCTAAGGAGGGCGCAGCACGTGGAAGTGCAGCCGGCAGCGCATTTTTTAAACCATTGCATGCATTTTTTAAATGCAAAAAAAAAATTTTTAAAAAATTTTAAACCCATTACATGCATTTTTAAAATTTTTTTTTTATGTTTTTCTCAGTTTCCGTGCCCGTACAACACTGAAAACCAAAAAAAATTTGCCTCCGAGACAAGTTGTCTAAAATGGATAAATTTTATATGGATTCTAGGGTTTTTGGGTGCTCTGAACACAATGGTGATGTCCATTTGAGCCCAAAATGAACAGAAACAAAGGTCCCCCTAAATCCACATAAAAAGCTTCTGAAAAACATAGATCTGAAGAACATGACCAAACCCTCTCAAATAATAAACAGGGGCATGAAGATCTGAAGCTCTAATACCATGTTAGAGTTGATGAAGAATAACCCCACAGCTCCCAAGAATTCCTACATGCAAACACCTATCACAAAAAGAGAGAAAAAGCTATGGAGGCATGTAATCACAGATCTGAGAAAGAGAAGCCATGATTGAGAAAAATAAATGAGAGAGAAAAATCTCAATGCAATAATCTATTCTCCATTATGATCCAATAAGTG
>MU223262.1:1486636-1499124 GCA_018584345.1 Thuja plicata
AACTTACTAAAAATAGCAAGTTTCCATAAATAGAAGCTCTGCACAAGGTAGCCCTTATTGAAAAGAAAACAGAAATATTTTTGGGTGATGCAAGATTGCCCTTACACCCAGGATGCTCCTGCATCATGTATGATCTTTTGTTGGTGATTCTCCTATGATAAGATTGCTCTACAAGTATATTATGTAGTGTGTTATTGATTTTTAAATAATATAGTGGGAACTTTTGGAGTGTGGGTTACTTCTCCTAAAATGGGTTTCCCAATGTAAATCATTGTGTTGTGGTGTGCATGTTATTTATGTTTATTTATGTTAAGTTTTTATAACTCTTTTAAAGATTTGAGAAAGTTTTTACATCACTCTCCTCTCAACGTTAGTATTAGAATTTGTTCCACTACCTTAATTTCCTGACATCAATAACAACTAATATGGGATTATGCGTATTTATGTTTTTGAAATTGACAAATATGTTTATGCTTAAATAATAAGTTTTTAGAGGATCATGCATGTTTATGTTTTTGACATTGACAAACACATTATTTCTTCAATAACAAGTATTGAACATGTCAAATAACTGAGAGGAGGGGTGAATCGGTTATTCCCACACAACTTATAAAAAATTTCCTTTGTCGATCTACTCACAAACAACAATATTAACAAATTTATATTTGTCATTTATGCACATCAAATATCCACATAAAATGTAAGCATTAAGAGTAGAGAAAAATTGACATAGAGAACACCAGAATTTTATGTGCAAACCCAAATTGGGAAAAAAATCACAGAGAAGCTAATTCTCATGAAATGTAAAAACACTTATCAAGGTGACACTAGTAGGATGATTTTTACAAAGGATCACTACCAGTTGTGCTCACTGCAAGTAGGCTCACTGCCAGTGCACTAAGGCTCACTGCCAATACACAAAGGCTCATTGTCGATGCAAGAAGCCTCACTTCCAATAAAGCTAACTGCCCTTATGCAAAAGTAGATATAAAAATAGAATCATGAACTATAAAAATTACATCTAAACATGCATGATCAATTCCGCAATTAAGCTCTACCACCACAACCAATAGTAGAATACAAAAGGATTATTCTACTACTTTCGACATGCAAGCACCGATAGGATCTTTAATCTATCACAATGAATTCGCCTACTCACATATATTGTTGTCACAAGATTTCTTGACCATAATTATGACACTGATTATGCCCATACATCACACCGGGATAGAATTCTTTATTTATATCAGTATATGATCTTACATATGTCGGCTTTACACCAAGCATGAGACAACACCGATGCAACATATATTACATTTACATTTAATGCAAAGCATCGATCCTAAATCTAGGACATACATAAGAACACACTACACTACAACCCACATATAGGTTGGGCTTAAGGTATTACAATTTATTTTACTAGAGACATCTGAATACCACAACCAAGTCTAAAATAGGAAGACCTAAAATAACCATTACCACAAGATGAAAGATGTCCATAGTACACTGTAGCTAAAGCACCAAAAACTATCTGATGAATTACACATCAACAATCACCAAAAATTGAAAGAAATAGACAAAAAATGAAACCATACAAGATTACTGATGTATATGAATCACTGGTGGAGTACAATACACCTGTCTTTAAAGCACTACTAAATATAAGAAATGCTCAACCAGAATTCTTGCTCACATATCGATGAATAATAGGATATACCCCATACTATTGTAATTGGGGTAATAGGTATCTGTACAAACATGCAATAACATCAAAATATCAAACACAAAGATATTTGTTAGGTCATTAATATTCCCAATACCGAAAGAGAAAGCAAATAAACAAGTATGCAAAATCATCAAATAATAATGAAATCAATCAAAACACATGATATGCGAAACCAAAAGTCTGCCTTCATTGTTCTCCTTCTCTATACAATGTGGGCTCTCATAAAAATGAGTGCTCTATGTGCTAGCATAATAATTTAAAGTGATTATGGTTAACAAATATGAGATACAAGCTCTCAATTTATACAATTTTCAGGGTTCCAATCAAGATTCAATGATTGGTGGGTTAATTGTATGTGATTGAAGAGTTGAACTCACAGTGAGTGGGATATGAACTCAATTGATTGCATGTTGACATAATATATGGATCTGTTAAGAGGATAGATTGAAGATTTGAACTCAAAGTGAGTGGGAGTTGAACTCAATTGATTGCATGTTGACAAAATAAATGGATCTGTTAAGAGGATAGATTCAAGAGTTGAATTTAGAGTGAGTAGGAGTTGAACTCAATTGATTACATGTGTTTGAATAGATGGGAGAGTTAACTGATCTAATTGAGGACATTGATTAATGAGGTGGAGTATAAGACCAGATAGATTAAATAGATAACTGATTTAATTGATCAGTTAGGAGAGAGAATGGTGGAGTTAAATGAAACTCATAATTGGGAGGATAAATATGAATAAATAAATAAAAGAATTTATTTATTTGCACATGTGAGGAATATAAATAAATAATTGATTTTTATTTATTTATAAGAGGAATAATTAGTTTAATTAAATAAATCTAATTTATTTAATTATGAGAGGGAAATTGATTTAATTATTACATAAATGTAATAATAATAAGAGGAAGTATTAATTAAAAAATATGTTTATTTAATTAAATATAATGACTTGGGGAATAATTAAATAATGCTTAGTTATTTAATCACTTTATAGATTAATTATTGATGAAATATTAAGTAATTAACTAAAATCACTTAGTTATGAATTTATAGAGAAATGATGATTTTGAATTTAGATTATAGTGGAAAGATGTCAATTAATTAAATTAAAAAGATCATTTAATAAATGAAGAAGAATGTTAGCAAACTTATTGCATTAAAGCAATTGGTCATTTTTAAGTGTCTACATTTTGCCCCTCTTTGATGTAATGTATTTTCAAGCATTATTTCAAAGAATAATTGATAAAATATGTCCTGATATGCCCTTGTGAAATAATATCAACAACTAGTTATTATGGTGGCCCCTCAAGGAAGGGAGAAAAAAATGGAATGGAGTGCTCATTTCATTGACATCATGACCAAGATCATAACACAATTTATGGATCGGAAAATGAAGGTCATACGTGAAAGTTACAGACTTGGGAAGGTGAAAGACATCATGACCAGTATAAATGCAAGGTGTAAACATCCATCGAGGTGGGTTAGGGGGTATAAAATGGATTTGAAGGGTCATTTTCACATCAGCGTGCACATTGAGCTTTTAGAGATCTAGGAGAGGAAGGAGTTATTTGTGAGTGATTAGAGTGCGCTGATGGACTACGAGGATGGAGTGCATATCAATGATCGAGTCAGGACTTATCAACGACCAACTGACGCACCACCTCCAGTAAGTTTCACACTTTTAGCATTTAATGTTCTCATTTTTTGTGCATTTTACTAGACTAGGTTAGATGTAGACATGTTAGAATGATGGACTTAGGTGTCAAAAATGACACACTTATAGGTTTAAAATGAAACACTTAGGTTTAGGAACCTTTTTAACTAGTTCGCACTTGGTGGGAAAATGACACACTTATAGTGTTCATTCACCGCACTTAAGGGTAAAGTGGTACACTTGCCTATCAAAAGATGCATAAGAATTAAGTCATACTTGGTATAAAGAAACAACACACTTGACTTTCTAGGTTGAAAAACAAATTATTTCTATGTGAAATGGATGCAATTTTGACTATTTTTTGGATTTTCTCAACTGACTGAATAAAATTTTATGATGCATGTGTATGAATTTCATGTATTAAATGTATGGTAGACTTAATTACTATATGTAGACTGATTGTGTGACTTTTTCTTATGTAGATTAGGGATGACATCCTCTTGACAAGGGAGATTAATCCTGACCAACTTTCCTATAGACATAGACTGGGTGATGATGAGCGTGAGCACCTAGATAGCATGGGATTACTACATGTTACCTTAATGCTTGTAATTAGGGAAAATATGGGCCTTGTTACCGCCTTATGTAAGCATTGGTACTCAGAGACTTCTTCCTTCCACTTACCTATTGGAGAGTGCACAGTGACTTTAGAGGATGTTTACAAGATTCTATGGATTCCTATTCATGGTGAGAGGGTTACATACTCATTCCAGACTGGGAGAGCAATATTGTGTAACCTATTTGAATTCTAAGTGGATGAGTCGGGCATACATAAATATAATATTAAGTGGTGATGGGATATGGTAGAATACGATTCATACTTTGCAATGATGTGTGCAGTTTCTGCAGAGGTTTTAGTACCAGATAGGAGAGGGCATGAGTTCCCTATTGGGTGGGGTGAGATTATTAGTGAGACGTGGTAGAGAGGTGCAGTGTACACATGGATACCGTGCATTCTAGCCATGCTATATCATCATCTTCATGACATTTCCTACCATGGATCACAGAGCTTGGGATGTGGGGTTACACTTTTATAGGTGTGTTCATTCAAGGATATAGTTGTATTTCGTCTAATTTTTGACAAACCAACAATACAACCTAGACAATCCTACATCTACTATTATCATGAGGATTTTGTTCACAAATATGTGGGACACACCAGATACTAGAGGCATCTATTGGATAATTTGAGGGAGTTTAGATGGAGGTCATACATTCAATGTCTAGTTTGGGATGGGGAGGATGAGCATCTCCAGTATTGTCAATGAGAGAGGTATCTAGTTGGGAGGTATACTCAGTATTCTTATATCATTGAGATACAGTTGCCTAATAGGGTTTCTAGATAGTTTGGTGAGAGGAAAGGAGTTCCTATTGGGTCATCTTAGTTTCCCAGGTACATGATGGATGTCAGAGTTTGGGGACATGTTATCCCTATACAAACCGTAGTGACATAGTTTACCACTTTGGCATCATTGAGATGGTAGTGGAGATCATTTGTGGGTGATGTTGGGACTACTGCTAAGTTTGATGTTTGGTGGGGTACACATAGACCTATACCATATATGTATATGGGGGTACTAGTTCCTATATATATACATCAATGAGCCCAACAACCAAGGAGGAGACATGGGAGATAGGATAGGAGAGCTAGACGAGATGGAGATGGTGGTGGTCATGGATGATAGAGAGACAAAGGGTGAGGAGGATGGAGAGATAGAGGAAGATATGGAGGGAGAGATGGAGGATCAGGAGATGGGGATGGAGATGGAGATAATAAGGGTGGTGGAGGGGTTACTATTGCAACTACCCCATTTATTCCTCCTAGTAGTGCGCCTGTGGTAGTAGCAGGGGGTATGGGAGAGGAGGAGGCTTATATTTATGTGACTAGTAGCAGTTCAGAGGAGGTTAGGAGCACTAGCAATAGAACTGGATTTTCTAGTAGTGATGAGGAGATGGAGGAGGCAGCAAGAGGTGATGATACCGATCTGGTAGATGTGGCGATAGGAGATGATGATACTAGTTTTATGGATGTAGCCATGCGAGGATTTGATGAGGCCACATATGATGTACCCATGAGAGCAGAGGGACCTAGTTTTGACATTGATTCTACAAATCTAGATAGTTTGAGACAAAACTGTTGTGACTTACAAGTATGGTACGATGATTTACTTAAGAGTTTAATTTGACTAGAAGCAAGGGCTATTGAGGCAAATGGTAGAGCACAAGAAGTAGATGCAGAGAGTCACTAGTATGATGGCAGGGTGACTGCCTTGGATATGAGGATGGAGAGAATAGAGAGGGAGATGGATGTAGAGAGGGACACTATGAGGGTTGAGATACAAACAACAGAGGGAAGAGAATAGGTAGGGGACAGTATGAGGGCCGAGATACAGGAAATAGAGGGAAGATCCAGGCAACATATGCTAGAGCTAGGGCTCCACATACAGAGGTTAGGGGCTTTATTTCTAGTGTACATGATGCCACCATACATCAGATCATTGATAGATACATCCAAGAATGTACATATTTTACTAGGTAGGCCTGGGATATGTAGGGGAGATAGATTATTGGCAAGGGTCTTATTAGTGGGTTGTGCCTATTGCATAGAGGATTCCTAGTTATATAGCCTCCCATCGGTCTAAGTGGACACATAGATCTTAGGGAAATGGTTCAACTTGGTAGAGCGTCACCATCTATGACAAGTGCTCCTCCTAGAAATATTGAGGATGGGACTTCTACTTCAGTACCATCTTGGCCCCCCAAACTAGAGGGTGGAGGCAGTTCCAGTTGATTCTAGATAGACACTTTTTGCATATATTTTATGAGTTTGCGAGCTCTCCTTATGACATTTTACCATGATACATTTTGAGTTATATATATATATGATATAGTTTTGGAAACCTTATATGATGTTTTTATGATCTACTATGCTTTATGCTTTATGTGATGCACATAATGTCTACGAGATTCTATGATTTATGATATGCTCCTTTATGTTTGTGTTTCCTATTATGATGGATTATGATTCATTATGCACTTAATGATTTTGTATTTTCATATGCACTTTATATGATGCCATTATTAACTATGAATCAAATATGATGATGGACTATGCTAAATGATCTATATGTGTTTTTATATGCTTTTATACGATGAATGAATGCATTTATGATACATATTATATGATCTATGATGTATAAAAACTAACATGTAGGATGTATATTGTTTTGTTTGTATCATGATATTTATCTTAAGGATTTTGTTAGGACTAACACAGAGAATTATTATTAGTGACGGATAAGAAATATGAGAGAATGAAATATTGTGAGAGAAAATGAGTGATGATAAGAATGAATCTTGATTGAAACCTGAATTTATTTTTAACCAATTTTGAATTGAAACTTATTTGAGCAATTTCTTTCATCATTGAGCCACTTTTATTATGGAAAATTTTGAATACCATCATACCTATATATTGACAGTCTAGGCATGACTATCCTTTTGCATTCTAGCAAGCACTATGAACAAACAAGGAATGTGGGCTGATAAATCTTGGTCGTGCGTTAAGAGTTAAGGGATGTGAAGTGTATCACAACTAATTTATCTATTGCAAGGCTTGCAATTAGATGTCATGTGTGGATGTGAAGACTCTTAGTATAAACACCCAAAAAACTCTTTTGAGATTTCACGACCAACATCCCACAGAAAATAGACAAAAAGATAAGTCTTGAACCATACTAGAATCTCTAATATTTAATGGAATCATGGAGATGCATAAGAACATGACTTGTAAAAATCAAGACATAATAAGACCAACTCGAGTCAACAAGTAAGAAACCATACTGATTATGTGTCTTTGTTTTTGTAATAGTTTGGACATTTATTTTTTGATGTTTTGCTAATGCTATCAAATGATATAGGGTATTTTGTGTAAGACTTCTTCATCTGGTTTCGAGTTTTCCCTTGTCTAAAATAACATGAGTGTCTTGGAAAAAGACTGTGCTATGGGATTCCATTGATAGATAAGACATTGTGATCAATCTGACTGAGGACCAGCTGATAAGTTTGACTCTTTTAACCTGGTTTTGTTGAAGCTTAGAATTGTTGTATGATGTCATTCAATGCATGTTTCAAAATGAAAAAGAACTGAATTGATATCCAAAAGGAGATTTATTGCAGAATTTTCTCGCTTTTACAATTTTTTGTCTTTCTTATGACAATGCTTTTAGAACTTTTTGTAAATATTTTTGGTCCACCATAGGGTTCATATATTTGGAGTCAAGGTATGTGTGGTGTATCACATAAGTGAAGGCCCTTATCACAGACACCCCAAATATGGTCGCCTTAGATGAATGTTTTATGTTTTTTGATGTTTTTTTAACTTTTCGAAGGTCTTTTCCAATTTTTTATATTTTTTAGCACATTTTTCTATTTTTAGATCTTATTCAGAAATTTTTACAATTTTAGGGATTTTCTTTAAAAAAAAATCAATTTTTAGGGATTGTTTCAAAGCTTGATGGATCATGACATTGGGGTGCCCCAACTTAGAACTGAATGGACAATTTATTACAAAATGGCCATGGTGGACTGACTTTGTATTGAATATGGGATTATGGGACATAGACAATTGAGAAACTTCAAGTCGTAACAGGTTTTATTATAGAACATGGGGTGAAATGACAAGTGATACCAGATTGGACTGACGATAGATGGTAGAGTAACGATATCTACACATGGCATTGAATTGCCCAGTTTTCACCATGGTACTTTCCCAAGGTGTCACCAAAGGGTTTTTCACCGTAGGATGCATTTATTTCTCTTCTATTTCTATTTTTGTGTCACCAAAGATGCCTTATTGTCGGGTTTTCATCAAGGTAACCATTTTTTTTTCTTTTTAAATTTTTTTTTTGCATTTTTGCATTTTTGAAATGGGTATATTTTAACAGTTATGAATAATACTTTTGTAGATGCAAGTTGTTGACGGATTCTGATAGAGGCTGGCCCTCTAATGTGGATATCTGATATGCTCCATACCCATAGAACATTGTGATGATGAAAGGACCTAACCAGTTTGGTTCAAACTTTCTTGGTTTTTCTCTTTTTGTCTCTTTTTTTTTAATTCTCCATTATTACTAGGTCACCAAGTTCAAAAGATTTGGGTATGACCTTTTATTTGTAGCTGTTGAAAATATTGTTGGAAAGCTACAATGAAAACAATTGTTGTTTTGTCATTGATGTCAAACCTTAACTGGTGAGACTATTGCTATATGTTTGAGTATCATATCTATTGATTGATGAAGGAGATTTAACAAGAAGACCAAGTGGAATGGTTGAGTTATGAGAAATCACAAGGGTACTAGATCAGTTGGCACATTGGAAAAGTAATGAGTTGTTTATCTTTCGATGATAGTTTACTGAGAATAGTTTGTGTTGAGCACCAGTGTGTGCCGAGCGAAGTCAGTGATGACCGAGGGCCAATAAATTGCCAAGGAACACAGTGTTGGCCGAGCAGCAGTATTTTGGTAATTGTTAAGATTTGAGATCTCTAGCTGACATAATTGATTTTATTGGGATATGTAAAGTTAATTAAGGATAATCACATTTGATCCACACTATGTAAATGCACGGGTAATCATAATTAATGTATGGATCAAAGATTTAATTTGTGATTGCATTGGAGAAGTAAAGTAAATGTAAAGATGGAAAGATCCATTGGATCTGACCTAACCTAAGATCTACGATATTGATTAAGAAGAAAAAGATTTATCTGACCTAGATGAAGAGGTATAAGATAACCTCAGGAGTTTATTCATGAAGTATCAAGAGTATGTAAGAGCATTGCATAGTTAATTGACTGATTGGCATGATCTAGCAGAGAAGGCTAAACAAAGGAGAAAAGAACTGCAAGAGTGATTGCTTGAAGGATTTCCAAGCAGATCTGAAGATTGAAATGAGAATGGAGGTCACTCGGTGAATTAGCATTGGAGTTGTATTGGATCTGGATTTGCAAAGTAAGTTGTATGTATCAGATCACACTTGCTGATTACTTTCTAACCATTGTATCAGTCAAAATCCTTTAACCAGGTTGACCTAATAGTCATTGTATAAATCTTTTAGCAAGGTGACATTTAGGTGGAATGTTTTAAGTCCTCTAACAAGGCCACTCCTAATAGGGTGATTAAATCCTTTAACCAGGTCACATTTAGCAGTGTGTTTTGTAACCTTTAACAGGGTTGGCTCCTAATAGAGCTCACTTCAGAAGAGTGAAAAGTTGATAGCATGTTATTGGTGGTTTTTCCCATATTGGGTTTCCACGTTAGATCTTAGACATTTTATATTTTTACCTGTATCCTTTTCAAATTTCACTAATTAGTTCAGAATGATTTTGTTGCATCAAATGATTATATTCAGAATATTTGACACCTTAATGCACAGGAAGACACACTTTAGGATGCTGCCTAAAGCTGTGAAAGATAGAAAAAGTTCGAAAAGAGGATCATTCATAAGCAAGATGATAGGAACAACATGATACAGAGTTTAGAACAGAAGAATCTACATGATGAAGATGTCAATGTCTTTGGCATTGTTGTCAAAGAGGGAGAGATTACAGAAAATAAAGATAAAGAGGGAGAGATTATAGAAGATATTACAGAAAAGAAGATTTTTACTGATAGAGGGAGAGTTTACAAAAAAAGAAATTATTGTCAAAGAAGAGAGAATTAGCAGACACAAAAAAATTTCAATGTGATTACAGACACAAAGGGAGAAAATTGTTTTACCAGATGAGAATCAGAATGAAGCTAGAGACATTAATAAAGATTTGTTCATATCAAGGAACACAGGAAGACTTTTTGGATTGTATGGTAACTATGGTTATTATTTTATTGTTTAGTGTTTCCATCAATTCCAAAGAGGGAGATTGTTGGAAATATTGTTAGAAAGATGCAATGGAAACAATTGTTGTTTTGTCATTGATGTCAAACCTTAACTAGTGAGACTATTGCTATGTGTTTGAGTACCATATCTATTGATTGATGAAGGAGATTTAACAAGAAGACCAAGTGGAATGGTTGAGTTATGAGAAATCACAAGGGTAATAGATCAGTTGGCACATTGGCAAAGTAATGAGTTGTTTATATTTCGATGATAGTTTACTGAGAATAGTTTGTGTCGAGCGCCAGTGTGTACCGAGTGAAGTCAGTGATGACTGAGCGCCAGTAAATTGCCGAGGAACACAGTGTTGGCCAAGCAGCAGTATTTTGGTAATTGTTGAGATTTGAGATCTCTGACCGATATAATTGATTTTATTGGGATATGTAAATTTAATTAAGGATAAGCATGTTTGATCCACACTATGTAAATGCATGGGTAACCATAATTAATGCATGGATCAAAGATTTAATTTGTGATTGCATTGGAGAAGTAAAGTAAATGTAAAGATGGAAAGATCCATTGGATCTGACCTAACCTAAGATCTACGATCTTGATTAAGTGGAAAAATATTTATCTGACCTAGATGAAGAGGTATAAGATAACCTCGGGAGGTTATTCATGAAGTATCAAGAGTATGCAATAGGATTGCATAGTTAATTGATTGATTGGCATGATCTAGCAGAGAAGGCTGAACAGAGGAGTAGAGAACTGCAAGAGTGATTTCTTGAAGGATTTCTAAGAAGATCTGATGATTGAAATGAGAATGGAGGCCACTCAGTGAATTAGCATTAGAATTGTATTGGATCTAGATTTGCAAAGTAAGTTGTATGTATCAGATCACACCTGTTGATTACTTTCTAACCATTGTATCAGTCAAAATCCTTTAACCGGGTTGACCTAACAGTCATTGTATAAATACTTTAGCAAGGTGGAATGTTTTAAGTCCTCTAACAAGGCCACTCCTAACAGGTTGATTAAATCCTTTAACCAGGTCACATTTAGCAGTGTGTTTTGTAACCTTTAGCAGGGTTGGATCCTAACAGAGCTTATTAGAATGAATTTAGAATAACTGAGAGGGGAGGGGTGAATCAATTATCCTTAGGTCTAGATGTAGCAAATAAAAACTTTCATTATTTCAGATCTACTTGGCAGCAGTAGCATAAGTTAGCAACTTTAATCAAGCAATTTGTTGTTAATTGAAATTAACTTGTAGAAACATAACAGTAAAGCAAACCATAAGCATTCACACAAGTTGACACAAGTATTTAATGTGGAAACCCAATATGGGAAAAACCACTAGTAACATGCTACCAAGTTTTCACTCTTCTGAAGTGATGCCCTGTGAGGATCCAACCCTGTGAAAGGTTACAATAACACACTATTAGGTGCGACCTAGTTAAAGGATTTAATCACCCTGTCAGGAGTGGCCTTGTTAGAGGACTTAGAATATTCCAATCTGAATGTCACCTTGTTAGAGGATTTATACAAATGACTATTAGGTCAACCTTGTTAAAGGATTTAATTGATACAATGGTAATAAAGTAATCAGCAGTTGTGATCTGGTACATACAACTTACTTTGCAAATTCAGATCTAATTACAGCTCTGATGTTAACTTACTAGATAGCCTGCATTGTCATTTCAACCTTCTGATCTACTTGGAAATCTGTCAAGCAATCACACATGCAACTCTCTGCTTCTATATTTTGCCTTCTCTGCTATGATCATGCCAAATAGTAAATCAACAATGCAAACCTTTTTTCATACACATATACTCTTGCATTCATCCACACACTTCATGAATAACCCCTAAGCTAATCATATACCTCTCTGTCTAGGTTAGATAAATCTTTTGCCGCTTAAACAAGATCGTAGATCTTAGGTTAGGTCAGATCCAACGGATTATTCCATCTTTGCATTACATTTACTTCTCTAAGGTAGTCTCTAATTAAATCTTGAAACCATGCATTAATTACGGTCACCCATACATTAAATGATGTGGATCAATCTTTAATTAACATTACATATCCCAATAAAATTAACTAAGTCAGCCAGAGATCTCAAATCTCATCATTAATCCAATTACTGTAAGTCGGCCAACATCATT
>MU223262.1:1503772-1529057 GCA_018584345.1 Thuja plicata
TCTTTTACTCTACCATAGTACTGAATGACATTTTCACCTTCTTGCATTTTCATCTCATCAAACTTACCTCTTAGACTTTTTGATTTAGCTCTCAGCACATTTGTGTCTCCACCATAGATAGTTGCAATTTTTCCCCACATCTGCTTTGTATTTGTGCAGCTCTTTATATCATCAAACTCAGAATAGCTCAATAAGGAGGCTATCTCCAACATTGCCTGATTGTGCTCTTGCTTTTCTTTTAGTTGTGCAGCAGTGAGAGGAGTAGTAGGTGGTACATAGGCATGTTCAATAAGTCACTTAGCATCATCTCCAATACTAGCCAAATGCAGTTTCATCAAACTCTACCATGCAGGGAAGTTATCTTTGTTCAGCTTAGGAACCTCCTTCTTATACATCTTGATCTTTTCGCTCCAAGTACCGTCAAACTATTTTCAGGAGACCAAGGCTCTAATACCAATTGTTAGAATGAATTTAGAATAACTAAGAGGGGAGGGGTGAATCAGTTATCCTCAGATCTAGATGTAGCAAATAAAAACTTTTAGTATTTCAAATCTACTCGGCAGCAGTAGCATAAGTTAGCAACTTTAATCAAGCAGTTTGTTGTCAATTGAAATTAACTTGTAGAAACATAACAGTAAATCAAACCATAAGCATTCACACAAGTTGACACAAGTATTTAACATGGAAACCCAATATGGGAAAAACCACCAGTAACATGCTACCAAGTTTTCACTCTTCTGAAGTGATGCCCTGTGAGGAGCCAACCTTGTGAAAGGTTACAATAACACACTGCTAGGTGTGACCTGGTTAAAGGATTTAATCACCCTGTCAGGAGTGGCCTTGTTAGAGGACTTAGAACATTCCAATCTGAATTTCACCTTTTTAGAGGATTTATACAAATGACTACTAGGTCAACCTTGTTAAAGGATTTAACTGATACAATGGTAAGAAAGCAATCAGTAGTTGTGATCTGGTACATACAACTTACTTTGAAAATTCATATCCAATTATAGCTCTGATGTTAACTTACTGGATAGCCTACATTGTCATTTCAACCTTCTAATCTACTTGGAAATCTGTCAAGCAATCACACATGCAACTCTCTGCTTCTGTATTTTGCCTTCTCTGTTAGTTAATGCCAAACAGTAAATCAACAATGCAAGCCTTTTTGCATACACATATACTCTTGCATTCATCCACACACTTCATGAATAACCCCTGAGGTTATCATATACCTCTCTATCTAGGTCAGATAAATCTTTTGTCACTTAAACAAGATCGTAGATCTTAAGTTAGGTCAGATCCAATGGATCATTCCATCTTTGCATTACATTTACTTCTCCAAGGTAGTCTCTAATTAAATCTTGAAACCATGCATTAATTATGGTTACCCATACATTAAATGACGTGGATCAATCTTTAATTAACATTACATATCCCAATAAAACTAACTAAGTCGGCCAGAGATCTCAAATCTCATCATTAATCCAATTACTGTAAGTCGACCAACATCACTATTTTCACTCAAAAATTTCAATGGTTCTCGGCATTGAACAACTTTTCTCATCACGAACAACTTTACTCGGCACAAGCAACTTTTCTCGGCACAAAACAACTAGAAAAAC
This sequence comes from Thuja plicata, assembly GCA_018584345.1. Taxonomy (NCBI): domain Eukaryota; kingdom Viridiplantae; phylum Streptophyta; class Pinopsida; order Cupressales; family Cupressaceae; genus Thuja; species Thuja plicata. Next base: position 1,505,398 of record MU223262.1, read on the forward strand.
TATCTTTGAAAGATAAACAACTAATTACTTTGTCAGAGCGCCAACTAATCAAGTACCCTTTTATTTTCCTTAACTCAACCATTCACTTGGTCTTCTTGTTAAATCGTCTTCATCAATAATAGATATGGTACTCAAACAGATAACAATAGTCTCACCACTTAAGGTTTGACAGCAATGACAAAATAACAATTGCTTGCATTATCACTTTCCAACAGAGCTCACTTTAGAAGAGTGAAAAGTTGATAGCATGTTATTGGTTTTTTTTCCCATATTGGGTTTCCACATTAATTTCTAGTTTCAACTTGTGTGAATGTTTATGTTGAGATTTACTGTTAAGTATTTACAAGCTGATTACATCTAAATAATAAACTGCATATGTATGTTATTGTTTTATGTTATTGTTGCCGAGCAGATCTGAGTTGTTCAAATTGGTATAAAGTTTTAATGAGCACATCTAGACCTAAGGATAACTGATTCACCCCCCCCCCCCCCCCCCCCTCTCAGTTATTCTAAATTCATTCTAACAGTAGCTTCTCTTGAGACGTTGTTGATATGCTTTCAAATGTGTTAGTTTATTTTGGCTCTTTTCATCAAGAAACTCTAGCTCCTGTAGTTGAGATACTTTATAATCCTCATATGAAATGATGTGCTAAAGTGATACATGCAATGATGGGAGCTCAACCTCTATCAGAAAGATAGCTTCAGTACCATATACTATTGAATATGGAGTGGCTCCTTTGGGAGTTTGGAAACTAGTGTGGCATACCCATAAGGAAGGGTTGAGTTGGAGATTCTAGTCCCCACCAGCTTCATTGACTATATTTTTCAGTATTTTTATAATGGTTTTATTTGTAGCCTCAGCTCGGTCATTACCTTGGGGAAAGTAGAGTGAAGAATAACTATGGTGTATATGTATTTTTTTGCAAAGCTCGTTTACTTGTTTATTTTTGAAGGGGAGGCCATGACCTGTAATGATGGTTTGTGGTACAATGTACCATCTTATGATATAGTTCAAAAGAAACTTGGAAATATTCTTTCCAATAGTGTAGGTCATTGAAATTTCTTCAACCCACTTTATGAAATACTCAGTGGCTATGATTATGTACTTGTGACCATCAGAGCATAAGGGGTGAATCTTGTTAACTAGGTTGAATCTTCATTGCAAAAAGGGTCATGGCAATATTAGTGGCTTCCACTCCTGAGAAGGTGTATGGATGAGGTTCTTGTGTATTTGACACTTTCTACACTTCTGCACAAATAGACAAGCATCTCTTTGCATTGTAGGCCAATAATACCTAATTCTTAAAAGATTCTTGGATAAAGTCAAGCTGCTAGAATGAGCACCAAAAATTCCCTCATGTACTTCTAATATATTTTTTTGTGATTCTTCCAAGTTGAGAGATCTAAGGAGTGTTCCATCTAGACTATGTTGGTAAACTATAATTGGCTATGATAGCATATCAAGAGGCTTTCCTTATCGAAGACTTCTTTTGGTTCGGGGACAAGTAAATGGGGATATTTTGGTTAGTTAGGTAGGCATATATATCTTGGTACTAGGGAGAATTGGGAACAACAATTTTGCACTTGACCTCAGACTTGGGAACTTCAAAGGAAAGGACCATGGACCATTTGATCATGAATTCACAAAGTGTCACATCTGGTGACATGTTGAGCAAAGATCCTACAATAGCCATTTTATCTTCTACTTTGTTTTTGATTCTTGGGATCTATTCAAATAATATCATTTCAAAATGTTGCTTCATGTCTTCTGCGAAGGCCTTATAAGGAATTATTTTTTCATCCTTAGTCTCATAGATTTCATTGACTTGGTTGATAATCAATTGAGAATCTTTGTACACCAGTAGCTGTTAAGTTTTCCACTGGACAAATATTTTGAGCCCTATGATTAGTGCTTCATACTCAACTATAATATTGGTGTAGTCAAAGCTCAACTTGTATGATGTTGGAATGGAATCTCCTTGGGGAGTGATGAAAACTATGTCGATGCCTAATCTCTTTTGTGTGTGAGAAATTTAAACGTGCAATTTCCATTATTTTTGTTTATCCATGGAAAATATGCTTTCATCTAGAAACTTTATCAACATCGGAAGACTTGAAATTAATTGTGTGTTTTCCAGTTGATCTATAATAACTTTTCCTTTGATTACTTTTTTTCCATGTAATCTATGTCAATTTCACTGAGAATCATGACCCATTTGGTGAGTCACCTTGTTCATGTAGCTTTACTCAATAGATATTTCAATGGATCAATTTTTTCTATTAAGATCATCTCGTGACTCTACAATGTAATGTATGAGTTTTTGGGAAGAAAAAACTACAACCAAACATACTATTTCAATCATAGTATATTAAGTTTGTAAGCCACCAATGTTTGACTAATATAGTAGATGGCTTTTTCTTTTCCTTCTAAATCATGTTGTGCTAGTAATGCCCCCAGTGAATGTGTTGTAGCTCATATGTACAATAGTAGGGCGTGATTTGGAATGGGTGTCACTAATATTGGTGTGGAATAAGATAGTCTTTTAAGATATGAAAAGCAATTTGGAAATATTTTTTCCATGCAAATTTGACATCTTTATGTAGCAAGTACTAGAATGGATGACACTTGTTAGCTAGATGTGAAATTAACCATCTTACTGATTGTAGTCTTCCCTAAAGACTCCTTAGGTTCTTCAAATTTGTTTATGGAGGCATATTAATAATTTCTTGGAATTTTTTCAGGATCAATTTATATTCCTCATAGGGAGACAATATATCCCAAAAAATTTCTTGATGTGACCCCAAAGACACACTTCTTTGGGTTTGATCATACATTGTATTCCTGAAGTCTATCAAAGACTGACCCTAATACTTGATAGAAGTAGATTCAATTATAGGGATTTTGCCAATATGTCATCAACATAGTCTTCCACTATGATATGCATCATGTCATGAAAGATAGTAATCATTTCTCTCTGATATGTGGCACCTGTAGTTTTTAGACCAAAGGGCATGAAACACCAACAGTAATTTCCCTAGGCATAATTGAATGTAGTCTTGTATTGATATTATAGTGCTATCTTGATATGATTATATCCGGAGAAAAAATCCATCAGTGACTACATATTTTACCCTAAAGTGAGATCAATGATCATGTCTATGTTCAGTGTAATGCCCCACCAAGGAACCCTAGGAACTTAGGGTTAAAAATTCACTTAATAAATTTTTTTGAAAGGTAGAATAAAACATTACCTATCCAAGTGCAACACTTAACTTAACATAAGAAAATATTACATGCTAAAGATACAGACATGAGTATCACACATACGCGCACCAGCGAAAGACTTCACAACTCTTCCCTAAGGTTCCAAGACAACCAATAAGATACTCAAAATGGAGAACACGTGTTCCCAAGAATGCCCTTCAAGGATCTGGACAATGTCTAAAGACCACAAGAGGCTAAGACGATAAGAAAATATTGATACCAATAGGGAGACAACAAACTGGATTAATCCCATAACATAGACTTTCCTTTTAAGCCCAAATAGAGATTCCTACTGAGTTTAACCAAACAAGTTTATTCCTTTCAAACCATCATCATGGAAAAATAAATAAACCTACATCCATAAATGAGCATCAATAAGGTCCACAAGGCATACTAGGACCCTCGGGAATCCAACCTGGAAGCTCGCGATTCAAGCTCACACCTCAAAACTAGAAACAACTCATTGTTGGACAGAGATGACGACGATATAGACACAGATGATGGTTAGTCTGCAAAGATGCTGATCTACTCATATGGAAATTGGGAAATTGGTGAATTTTGAAAAAGACCCAGTTCATTAAGGTCGTAGATGACATACCCCAGGCATAGATATTGATTTAAGCAGCCGATGATTCATCAAAAATAGTCTACTAGTGAAATCTGAGACTAAAAAGTCTCAGAATTGAGAGTCAAAGATGACCCTAGTTAAGTATAGATGACGATTGGGTGATTTTTGCTAAAAGCATGAGGAAAAATCCACAAACCAAGATGACACCAGCATATAGCTAAAATAAATCTAACTCCACCCTAAGGAGTACCAGATACAAGCATACTGAAGCAATGGTCACTCTATTGCATCAAAAAACATAACTAGTTGCATAAAGGAAACTAGACTATACCCAAGAACATTAATGAGAAAATACAATACCTCTGCACATACCAAGCTAACAAGGTGAAGTGATCTCTCAAGCTTTGAGTCCCAGAGTTGGAGGAAGTCCATCTCCATACAATATTTCCCAATAGTGGTATATATTTGCAATGCCACCCTACCATGTGGAACCCCTTGACCCACCCCACCATGCTCATGGAGATAGTAACCTAACCACAAATACAAGGCATACACATAGGAAAGGGAATGACTCACACACACACCAATCAAAATGCATGACTCAAGGATGAAGCAATAGTTTGAGTATAAACACAAGATACTGAATGCAACCAAACATGGAGAACACCTGACATATGATCTAAAGAAGTAAATAGATACAAAATACAAGGAGAACACTCAACATGTGGTTCAATATCCAAATACATCCATGAAACCTCATAATCATAGTATACCAAGGGCACTACTCAATACTAACAAAGGTTTTGTGTGGAGAATAAAGAGTGGGAGTTTCATCACATGGAACATGGTGGCACATGTGGCTTCAAGTGATCCTTCTCTCAGGAGGAAGCCCTATCGATCCATATCAACATCTATAGATGGAAAGGCTATATTGTACCATATCAACATCTATAGATGACAAGGTACTATGCCATATCAAATTCCTCAAAAAATAACAAGACAAATACATACCATATCAATGTCCTCAAAAGATGAAAAGGTAGTCACATAACTCTTGTTATTATATTTTAATCTCATTCATTTATTTAGTTTTCACTTATTAATAACTCTACCAAGGGATACCCTGGGACCCCTTTGTATCTCAGCCCACCTTGGAGAGCCATTCCACTCCACTACTCAAACACCAAACAAGCTCATCTCATTACAACAATAAGGAACAAGGCATATAAAGAAAAATACAGTAATGTAATAAGATAAAAGCAATAAAAGATTCTCAAGGTCATAAACCACCAAAACATGGTAAAATCTATTGGTCTCAAACACCAAGAATACATATCACTCAGACCCCGACATAGGAGCATAGCTCAACTACATACCTAGATGCAGGTCAAACACCATACATCCACATATCACATGTGAGTTCAACCTCAAATATGGAGTGCACTAAAACCATAGGCAACATAAAAATAACTAAAGCAACGACAGGAGGATAAGTCAACTCCAAAGAAACTCAAGGAAAGAAGCTAAGCGAAAACAATAAAAGGCACAACAACCAATAGTTCAACCGACCACTATTTCAAGAATAATGATTACCATCAAGCATCTTGTTAGAATACAAGGAAGGCTCATAAAACAAGAAAGACACTTAAATCCCAAATTCTGGCGAAGTGCAAAAATCAACATTTAAATATCAAATGGGCAAGTTTGAATTGTGAGGGAAAATAACCAGAATGACCTGAATACATTTTGCTTCCATAATCCTACTAAAAAGATGAAGTTCTAAAATCTCCAATAGGTCAATAATGCCAAAAATGGCGGCATGCAAGTTTTGGATGGCACACAAAACAAGGAAACCCCAAAAATGACCAAAATTAAACATCTCAAAATTCCTCGAAATCAAAACCTATTGGTCTAAATCTACCCAACAACACATTTATCAAATAAAAATTCACTTCTAGGCACTTCACAAAAATCCGACAGCATAACATTACAGCATCCCTAAAACCACATGGGAAAGCATAAAATAATGCTCACACCCATCCAACCAGGTGAAGGAATTAAACAAAAATGTGGTGGAATGCTAATTCTTAGCCCACAGTCCTATTGCAATTTATTTCATATGAAAAGATGAAGTAAAATGAGAGATCCAAAAAATCCCTACCTCTCACGAATGGTAAAAAGAAAAGAAGGGGAGAATAAAATGAAGACACCATGAAAACATGAATGGCTCCATAGCTAGTTGGAGATTTGCGGTACGATCCAATGAGTCGCTACCCACAAAAATCTGACAAGAGGATTGATCACAACGAAAATAAAATAAAATTTCTCCAAAGCATTTTGGAGTAAATTCCCATTTCACCAAAAATACCAGTGAAAGGTGAGTAAAAGAAACTCACTAATAAAATATAAAGCACTTTTTCCAAAGTGACTTTCAAAATAAAATATTTAAATAATTCAAATAGACTATTCAACATTTTCCCAATTAAATAAATCAATTCCAATAAGTTGGAATCCAACTATGAAAAATTAGCTGGTAAATAAGATTAAATATTAAAAACCCCAAATAACATTAAATCAACATTTTAATTAAATCAACCGTGAAAATTGTGGAGACTTATAAATGCACAGACACGCTCACGGGTCTAACAAGAATGCATAATGAATCAAAATTTACCAACATGTACCAGAGGGAATAATATAATAATACGGATACAGTGTCCATACAAGGATGACATTCGATCGGTATGCAAGGCCAAAGTTACTATCTCTTGGTGCCACTGTCGAGGATATAGGCACACACTCAAATCCTGCAACTCGGGATGAATGTTCCCAATACTTGTTCACTGAAACAAATAAACATCAAGTGTAACTTCTTATAATATAAATATTCAAAGCATAAGTATAAAATGATCAAACAATGAAGGAGAACGACACCATCGTGTGGACCTCACAAATGGGGTAACTATAACTTCGTCTCACTTCATACCACTACAAAGGTAAAAATGCATAGCAATTATGTTGTAGCATAATAAATATTATATCATTTAATTTAGCATTACATTTAAATTTGAAGCATTAAAATAAATCATTTTACAACTATTCTAAGCATAATTTACTGAAAGTAAATAACCGATGTGTCCAAAACATAAAGGCACAATATAACTATTGAGTCCAATAAAATCATCCATATAATATAATCAATAATCTCAAATACAAAATACACTAGATCACCGTAAAGATGTCAGCAATAATAGATCACCAATACAACTAAGCGGGGGAGGGGGGGGGTAATCAGATGTATGCCATAAAATTTTACTTTATAAACCATATGATAAATACAATATTGAACACAATAATAACAACACCATTACACAACCAATTGTTTTCGAGGAAACCTTGTTAAGGGAAAAACCGATGGGAATTAGCACCCACAAATAATGCACTGAAAGTATAGTATCCTTGTTAGGATATTTAGCCTTGTTAGGAGCTGATTATTACATACAATACATAGTCCCTGTCAAAGGACATACCTTGTTAAGAGTCAAGATAAATAATAGGCTCACTGCCTAAAGAAGGTTAAATCCACCTTCAGGACTCACTGTCCGAGATACAAATATACAAAGATATAATATCCAGTGAACTGACTGGTAGCAACTGGATTTTCTTAAACAATTCTAATGAAGTTCATCAATCACTATCTTTTCTCTACATCCAACATCAAATAAGGTCTATATTTAAGTAAATGCATGAAATAAAGTCTACCAAAATTAACCATCCATCTCTTGGTAATTTACAAAGATAATCATGAAGTAACTAAACTCATTCACAAGGTAAAAAATTACTCATCAATTCCACAATGCATAATGCATGAAATAAGGTCTACCAAAATTAACCATCCATCTCTTGGTAATTTTCAAAGAGAATCATGAAGTAACTAAGCTCATTCACAAGGTAAAAAAAATTACTCATCAATTCCAAAATGCAGCTACTAACATCCATATAAGGGAAGATTTACAAGTTCATGCATCTTAAATCAATTAGTGATAACATGCATATACTTCATTATCAACTTGCATTACTTTTATAAGTAGAACAATATTTTCTATAATTGAATAAAAATTCATTCTAGTTATCATGTTTACAACTACTCCACAAACACAATATAGTATGTCCTCCGCAATGTTCTCCCTTGCATATACTATCAGAGGTACACATGGAATACAATAGAGCCACAAAACCCAAGAATGGGAAGAAACATAAACATTCACAATAGTCACCACAAAAGTAAAAAGGAAAAACCCAAATGAGGGAATTGACAATTCCAACAGTAAATCCCAAAAATGCATGCAACTCAAAAATAAATCAATCATGACAATCATCACAAAGAGATAGATAAGAGAGTTTTAGTGACTAATCCAAGCATAAGAAATACACAAAATAATGCTAGCCCACACAACACATGGAAATATCCACCAAGAAAATAAAATAAATTAATCATGAAATTCATTTACAAAAAATTGTGACTGACATCAGTCACATAAGAGGGGGTAACCGCCACACAATACTAAGGAAATTATCATCTCAACAATATTAGAGAACATACCCACACATGCCAAATATTGAACCATCAATTATCTCAATCATATGGATCACTATACTACTAAAAGAAGCACCAATATTTGTTTCAATTTAAATTTTCTTACTCTTTTCCATGAAATACAGTAATTTCCATTTTATAGGGTCTCAATTAGATGAGGGTCTATGAAAAACCACAAAAAATATGCAGAAAGCACAACACAAGATCCCTATGTATGAAACACATTAGAGGGTAATTAAAACTAGAAGATGAAACACACACAAGGTTGAAACATGAGAATCAATCTCTTAGAGGGTTGCTCAACACACTCATACAAGAGGGTTTATAAATAATGGCTCAGGGTATGGTTGGCCAACAACCAAAAAGACTCTTCCCACAAACTGGATATGTACAACTCGCATCATGAGTCAACAAATTTGGCTACAACAATATGAAACCACCTAGCTCACAAGGGTATGTCAACAATCCCAAAATCACACAAGTTACAGATAATCTCCACTATCATAAAGGCCTAATTGCACTCAATGCAACATATATGCAAGGTCACAATGTACAAAATGCTAGATTCACATGATTCCATCAAAGGAGATAATTCAACTTGATCTTGCACATCCACATAAATTTTCACAAAAAAATTAAGAAACCATGCACTTTGGGGACATAATTCATTTACCCAAATGATCTATTGCAATAGATAATCACACTTCTCATTAACAAGAAATGTCTCTTTTCCACATTTACCATAGTGCATAAACATCGGTCTACAAGTAGAATGCATAACAATGCAAGAAATGAGATGCCAAGTATATACAAAATAATTCATTTTATTACATACATTAATACAATAATTACACAAAATATAGTGCACCACATCTCATATAGAGAAAAATAATAGGCACTCACGACCATGCATGGGCACCAATCAATAACTCTGACCACACAAGTCTTGGCATTATGATTTTTTTTGAGGAGATATGAAGATCAGTCATATGTAGATACATAATTGTTTTTCATTTATGACAACATGGATAGTAATATGATTGGAGCAATTGGTAAGATTCATACATGATCGGTAAAGACATGTATAGTTAAGCATGTTGATCGCTGTAAAAGAGATGTATAGGAAGAACAGTTTTAGTCAGTGAAATTGGTAGTTGTCGAGTTGAAGATAAAATAAGAAGACATAAAATAAGAACATGCAATCTTAGTGAAGACATTCATGTGGTATGAGGAAGGCGTGGTTCTGATCATAAAAGCTAATTAGATGTTTTGAGTGAATTATCTTTTTGATGTGGAAGACAGTGTACCAATCAAAATTTCATGATGAATCAATTAAGGTGGTGGATCTAAGGTATTATATTATTTATGTTAATGTATACTACCTTTGGAGATGATTTTTTAGGTAAGGTTAACTTGGATGAAATTTTTTTAGGTCTTAAACCAGTTAAGAACATAATATATAAGGAGAGATAAATTGTGTGATTTAGGGTTACGATCGTACTTTGAAGTGAAGAAATTAAATATTGAAGAAGCAAATATCAGTACAAATTTAAAGAGAAAAGTGTTAGCAATAATATTCCACTATGACAACTGAGAGGAGGGTGAATCAGTTATGTGCCAATAATTAAAACTTTAACCTTTAACAATCAAAAGATAAATGCAATTTTGAACATATCATAAAAAACACCATAACACAACCATTTGTTTTCGAGGAAACCCTATTAAGGGAAAAAAAACCCGGTGAGAATTAGCACCCACAAATATTGCACTGAAAGTATAGTATCCTTGTTAGGAGTTGATTGTTACATACGGTACATAGTCCATGTTAAAGGATAGCCCCTATTAGCAGTCAAGAGAAACAATAGGCTCACTACCTAAAGAAGGTTAAATCCTCCCTCTAGACATACTATATGAAATACAGATGTATATAAGACATACAATTCAATGAACCAACTGATAACAATAGATTATCTAAAATAGTTCCAATTAAGTTCTTCAATCACAACCACTGCTCTACATCCAACAGACTTCGCAAATACAAGCTCACAGCTTTCACACTTTGTTGTCTCATCTCACACTCCACAAAAGAAAACAACTTCCTTTTATACAGGTTTACAACAAGAAATTATTTCATCCAATTAAGACTTTCCCAATGCACAAATAATTACATAACCCCTTTCTAAGATACACATGGTACCTATAACAAGTAATGATCAATTACAATTCATCAAATATAATCAAAGATCTGTAATACATGCTCTCCATCCATAATACACGCTACATCTTTGAATTCTTCCCCAAATAGGTCTTCTCCAGAACACATGCCACAGCTAATGTCACCAGGAGTCTCAGGACTAAAGAATCATAAAAAAAATTCCTCAACATGTCTTATGTCATTCCTCAAGCTCGCATAACATGAATCAATCTCGCATTCAAGTTATCCTCAAAAATCAGAGACTAACTTTGTCATAACTCTCTGTCACTATTATGCAAACAGTCTTCACCAAAATCATTGTAACTCAAACAAATAGAAACATAAACTTAAGTGACCTTAGATATAAGATAAAATCTCATCCCTGTACACATCCCCATATTTTTATACTATGAAAAATTCTTACAGTGCCTGTACACTTTTGCCATTCTTCCATGCACAAGTGATAACAAGTCTGTCTATCTCATCAGATACATATGTTGACATCAATGAAAAAAATGAATGCCAACAACTACAGAAAAAGTTAATTCCAACAATATCCCCCTTTGGCACTGATGGAAACATATGATAAAATCCAACAATCCAAAAATTACCTATCTCAATACAATCTTCTAAATATCCTCTTCATAACTCTCCCTGAAACAATAGGGATTTTCCATTGTCTCTCTTCACATAATCTCTCCCCTTTTGACATCATTTGAAAAGGGTGCCATTACTCTAGTTTTGACCATTTTTCCTCTGCAAGGTGTATATTTTTCAAATCTTCATGCCTCAACAACCAGGTGCTTAATCACCCAAATGTGTTCTATTGTGTTCCTGCGATTACTCCTCTTGAGGAGTAGATCCATACATCAAGTCCAAAAAAATGATATTCTGAAATCCACTGGAATAATACATTCCTGCATCAAATAGCTCTCACAAGGAGGGGATCTCACCCCAAGCATGCCTCTAAGATACTCAAAGGCATCCTTTGGAAAAGTTTTTGTAAATATATCTTCTATTTGTTCCTTTATGCTAATATACTCTAATCTAATCTCCTTCTCTACAATATTGTCTCTTAAGAAATGATACTTAATTGAAATATGTTTAGTCTTCAAATGCATAACTGGATTCTTTGACATATTCACTGTGCTAGTGTTATCAAAATGAGTAACCACTGGCTCATCAAAAGTTATCCCAGTGTCCTTCAACATTTTCTTCATCCAAACAATTTGTGTACAATTTATAGCAACAACAACATACTGAAATTTAGTAGTAGACTAAGCTATACAATCCCGCTTCTTAATTAACCAAAAAACCAATATTTTCCCAACAAAAAATGCACCACCACTTGTACTATTTTTGTCATCAACATTTCCTACCCAATCGGCATCAATATAAGCATGCAAAACAAAATCATCAGATTTTTTATACCATAATCCATATTCTAGTGTTCCTTTCAAATATCTAAATATTCTTTTTATACCATTAAGGTGAGTCTCTTTAGGACCTACTTGATATCTTGCCATAATTCCAACTACAATGGCAATATCTGGTCTGATGTGAGTCAGATATTGTAAGCCTTCAATCATAGATCTATACTTTGTCTAAAAACACTCTAAGATTCGTTAATAGTAGTAAGCTTGTAACCAGTAACCATAGGTGTTCCAACAAGTTTACAATCTTTCATTCCAAAAAAAAATCAACATTTCCTTAAGATACTTGGTTTGAGAAATAAAAATACCATTCTTGTTCTGATTGATTTATATTCTAAGGAAAAAATTAATTTCACCAATCATCAACATCTCAAATTCATTTTCCATTTCCTTAGAGAAATTTTGACCCATTTCATCATTACCTCCAAAAATGTTGTCATCTACAAAAAATTCAACTATTAAAATTCCATCTTCACTAGTTCTTAAGTACAAATTACTATCTACATTACATTTTCTGAAACCAAGACAAAGTAAATACCTGCCCAATCTAGCATACCATGCTCTAGGTGCTTGTTTCAATCCATACAAAGCCTTCTTAAATTTGCAAACCATATCCTCATCATCTGTCAGAGGAAATCCATTAGGATATTCAATATATACTTCCTCCTCTAGATCTCCATTCAAAAATGTAGATTTCACATCCATCTGATATACTTTAAAGTTTTTATGTGCAGCATAAGCAAGAAATAATCCTACTACCTCAATCCTAGCAACACGAGAAAATGTTTCTTCAAATTCTATGCCTTCTTCTTGCAAGTAGCCTTTACAAACCATTCTTGCCTTATTCCTTATAATCATTCCTTCTTCATTCATTTTGTTCTTGAAACCCCATTTAGCCCCTATAAACATTTTTATCTTTAGGTCTAGAAACCAATTCCCAAGTGTTATTTTTCTTTATCTGTTCCAATTCTTCCTGCATAGATTTAGACCAAGATTCATCTCTACATGCCTCATTAGTAGTTTTTGGTTCAACTTGAGAAATCAAACAAATTTCATCTCTTAATCTATATCTTTTCATCATGCCTTTATTTGCATTGCCAATAATTTTATTTTTGGGGTGGTTCTTCTTAACATACCTCGGTGTTTCTGGAATTTTAGTAGAATTATTTGAATCATTCAAACATACCTCAATCTCATGATCAACCTCAAAAGGTTCTTCTTGCTTTGTAATAACTTCCATGTTCTCTATAGTCTAGCTATAGTCATATATTCTTCCATGAATCTGAAACTTCTCATCAATCCTCACATTAGCACTTTCAATCATCTTCCTCAATCTTAGATTAAAAATTTTATAAGATTTTCTCTTAGTGTAATAACCAAGGAAGATTCCTTCATCACTTCTAGCATCAAAGTTTCCTATCTCATCATCCCTTTTGATATAGCATTTACTACCAAATATTCTAAAATATTTCATAGTAGGAGCATCATTAAACCATATTTCATAAGGAGTCTTATTAGTACCTTCTCTGATCTAAATTATATTTAAAGTGTAAATGGTAGTACCAACAACTTCTCTCCAATGAACATGCAACACGTTTCCTTCAAGCAACATAGTTCTGGAAGCATCTAACATAGTTCTGTTTCTTCACTCTGCAATCTCATTCTGTTGTGGTGTCCTAGGAGTAGATGTTTGTTTTTATATTACATGCTCTTCGCAATAGGTATTGAAAAAATATGAAGTAAATTCTCCACCTCTATATGATCTTAAACATTTTATCTTCAAACCTGATTCATTCTCAACTTTTTCTTTGAATATCTTGAATTCATCAAAAGCCTCATATTTCTCTTAGATATGTAACCCACATCATTATATAAAAGTCATCAACAAAAATTATGAAATACCTTTCACCATAGTAAGATCTTGTTCTCGTAGGACCACACAGATCTGTATGCACCAGATCCAACTTCCCTTTCGCTGAGTAAGATTTACTTTTAAAATTTCTTCTAGTTTGTTTCCCCATCACAGATTCTCTACACATGATGTTAGCGGGTTTCACAATCTTTGGTAGATCTCTAATAGAATTATTCATGCTTTCTTTTACAATGTTATCAAAATTTACATGACAGAATCTTCTATGCCATAACCAACTGTCACCAATCTTTGTAACAAAACAAGAAACTTTTGTAGTGTTCAACTCAAAAACATAACCTCTTGACTTAGTACCAGATGCTATCAAACCTCCCATCTTACTTCTGATAGAACATTTCCCATCATTGAACTTAAAATGATAACCTTTTCAACAATTTATCCAACACTCAAAAAATTAAGCTTAAGTTCATCAACAAGTAATATATCATCAATATTAGTTTTACCATCAAGAGAAATGACCCCACTCCAATGATAAACTTGGGAGTATTGTCACCAAATCTGAATACACCACCATCATATTTAGTTAATTGAATAAACATGTTTCTATCACTAGTCATATGATGTGAATAACCACTGTCAATGATCCATTCAAATTTCTTTTCAACATGTGAAACTAGGGCTTTCTCTTCATGAATAGGTTCATCATATTTAATCACAATAAATCCAATTTTATCATAATTCACAACATCATCATCAGATACACCTTCTCTAGCATAGTAACATTCCTTATCCTTGGAGTATTTAGGTCTATAAAACTTAGATTTATGTTTAGGAACCCTTGTAGGACATCTAGATACAAAATCATCTATCTTATTGCATGAAAAAAAATTCAAAGTTAACTTTCCTTCAAACTTACCCTTACCTCCCTTTTCTCTTCTTGCAATCAGGGCCACAATTTCATCTAACTTCCTCTCTTCTTCCTGTATATTTTCCCAATCATCAACATATTCACCAATCTCTTCTCGCAAGTTACTTATGCTGGTGCTTGCAACCCCTAATAAAGTCTTTTTATTATTATGCACAGTCGCCTTGAATGTTGTTTCAACCTTAGGTAATGAATCTCCCAACTTTGTGGCCTCAAAGGTAGTTAATTTTGCAATCAATATCTCTCTATTGAAGTTCATCGTCAAAGGTAAGATCTCCTCTATAGCTTGCACTTTAGTTTTGTAAACAGGTTTCAAAGATCTAAGAATATTTGTGATAATTTATTCTTTACTATATGTGCCTCTAAAGTTTCTAATGCCAATAACAACCTTAGTAACATTTTGTGCATATGTTCTAACATTCTCATCATCTTTAATTTTCAAAATTTCCATCCTTGTCTTCCAGTTTTGTAATTTCACCTACTTAGTAAATTTATCTCCTTCATATAGTGTTTCCAATCTTGACCAAATTTTATGTGTAGAATCCAAATCTTTAACCTCTGTGAATTCACCTTTAGAGAGAAAACTAATCAGCACTTCTCTTGCAACCATGTTACAAGAAAACAACTTATTTTCATCTTTAGTAGCTTTATCTCATTCATATTTGGTCTTGATATGCTCATCTTTCTTTGTAATCATGTAGTAGTCAATTCCCAAACACAACAAATGAGTTCTCATCTTGTTCTTCCAATTGTCAAAGTTTTTAGGATCTAACTTCAGACTATCCTTGTTGGAATTATATTATGAATGTAGTACTAAGAGGGGAGGGGTGAATCAGTACCTCTAAAACTTTTCTTGGTTAGCCCATTAACCCTTAGTCATCAGTTTGTAAATTCTCTTATCTAACTGTTCATCTTTCTTTATGCATATGTAATCATAACATAAATTCTTTGATATGTAACCATACAAGAAACATTCATGAAAATAGATAACACATAACACAAGATATGGTAATGCAGAAAACTCTTGTTAGGAAGTAAAGAATGTGGTGGGGATTGTTACCCACAAGACTTCACTACCTGCAGATAAGAAGGGGCCGGTAAAGGCTTAAAATTGGTCACTTTTGATGACCTACCCTATTAGGAGTATTACAGTGGAGACCTATTAAGATCTACTTCATTTGAAGCTTTAGCAACACTATTAAGTGTGCACTCTGTTAAGAGATTTGTAAAGAACTGTTAAGTCCACCTTCTACAAAAGGATTTTAGATCTGATGCCCTTGTTAGAATGCAACTACATAAGTCTTTGATATGATGATGTATGAAATCTCTAATTGCTGATAACATATCCAATAAAGCTTCCTATGTATGAGTAATCATCTTTTCATGATTGAATAATACCTTTCTCTGCATGTCGGTAGCCTCTGTGTGTTCTTGATAACTACATATAATCTTTTTCTGAACTTTGCATGAATTTTTCCTTTCGCTCCTTAGATGCTCTTCATGGCTATCAACAATAATGAATCCGTAATTCACAATTGATTGAACATCTATTTATACTAGATTTTATCGCTATTCTTGATTCACACTTTGCAAGTTAACTCTAGATCCAAGGTTTACAACTTGACCTTGATCTTTAGTTAGATATGTTTTAGATCCATTATGATGCTTTAAAACATTTACATTATGTTTGCTTGACCCTCAAGTAATGATTTAAAACAAATTAAAACTCTATAAATAGAATTACAATTCTTTACCTGACGTGTAAAAATCAGATCCACTATTTGCGGGTTCAGTTACTGACAGTCGGTTCTAATGCTCAGTATACTCTATCAGTCCGTCAGTTTTCTTCATCTTTTGGTCTATCGGGTATCTATCCCATTGGTATCCCTGTTAGAATGTTCATCAATTTTCTAGTATCGTCGGGTCCCTTCACAGTTATGCTCTGTCAGTTTTGTTCTCCAAACTGTATCGTCGGTGATGATCTTTGTGTTATGTTATTGACATGTCGGTGATGTTCTATTTACTTTATCGGTACAACACTTGTAAGTGTTCATTGGGAAATTCCATACTTAGCAATTTTTACCTTGTCAGGTATCCTCTCTTCTATGCGTCGGTTAGCTACATGTTATGTTCGTCGGGTAGCTATACCGATGGACTCTGTCAATGTTTTTCACTAAGTGTACTAATGGAAAAACTTAATTTCATCAATATCCCCCTTTGACATTAGTATCAAAAACATGATATGTGCAACATACTGAATGTGTTAGTATGTACACCTGTGTATACTTCTTCCTTATTCATTTGAATGACTCCCCCTATGTATATGTCGGTAAGTGTAAGTATATATACATTTCCTTATGTACTTTTCTTCCCCTTTTTTTGATATATTATACATAACTATCTTTACATATCTGTTCCTTCTGTACATACAATATACATACATTTCTATTCCTCCTTTTTTTATAATATAGGAAAAGGTACTTACACCTTTTCAAAAAGATGGGAATGTGAGGACTTGATCTCATCCATCATCTTTTCCCATTTATCCTTCAGCATTTCTAGAGCATGTGCTCAAGTGATATCCTTACGTGTATATCATATATGTTGTTTACTACAGACATCTCTGGGGTTGCAATTAAGTTTCTTGCTTCAAAAATATGTTATTGTATAATAGTAAGATTAGGAAAGATGTGTGCCTGTAGTTTGGTAATCTCACCTCTTAATTGTGTTTCAGCATCCCATATTTCTTTCCTTAGCCTGTTAGCCTCAATGACCTTGTCATGATGCGCCTTGATACTGTCTGCATTTGAGGTTAGGATTTGTGCACTAGTTGTGACATTAGAAACTATTTCTGCTAACTTGTCACTATTTTCTTTTGTAAACTTTTCAAGTGTGCACATATTTTGAACTAAGGTAATTGCCTAAGCAATCATTGGCTCTAATTGATCAGTTAGTTCAGAGAGATTTACCTTGTTCACTGCCACTTCTTGGCTGATCTTGTCAATTAACTTGTATTGATACTTTTTCTCTGCTTGTTCTTCCATTACTTGTTCTGCATCTATATTCTGGTTTGTGATGGCGTTGGTAAGAACAACTATTTTCTCCTTAACTGTAGTATTTTGTTCAAGTTTCACCTCAGGAACAAGTTGTTGTAGAATGTCTCTTGCCTTTTCAAGTGCCATTGCTTCTCTATGTTCCTGTATCATTTTCTTCTGAATGGATTTTCTTTGACATAGCACTCCAAACTCTTGAAGTTTATCTGTATCCAAAGTAGTAATATCCCAGTTTGGGACTTCTATTACTTCATCCATTGTGACAGCCAAAATATCCTTTTTGACTATCTTCTTCTTCTTCTTCTTTTGCTGAGAGATTGGTTGATGTACTACTAGTTGTAGATTCTGAGACTGTGTAGGTGATTGTTGAGTAGATGAAGCTTCTTTCTGTTTCTTTTATGAATCCACCGACTGGTTTTGTGAAGATGTCTCCTCGTTGACCTTGGGTGATTCTTCAGTTTTATCAATGTTTATGCTCTTATCCTTTTTTTATTCTTCACCTTTGTCTTCTTTCTCATTCTTGCTCAAATTCTTAGTATCATCATTAGTTTTATCCTTTTCAGTATCTTCTGCTTTGTCATCCTTATTTGTTTCTTCTTCTTTCTCTTTGTTAGCAGATTTGGTTCCCTGTTCATCGATTGTATCTGTCATCTTTGTGTCAGCATCTTTTTGTGTGTATGATGCTTCCTTATTTTCATCATTACATGTATCCATATGTATGTTCTCATCATTTTTAGATGCTTTCTTCTGACTTGAGCTTATATGAATAGCATCAATCAATATATCAATGTTTGTATTTGCCTCTGCATTGTTGGTAGAGATGCCTTGTTCCTTGGTTTTGCTTTTGTCAACTATGACATCTTCATCTCTTTTCAAATATTCTGCAGGGTCTTTGCTAGTTATGTCATTTATGACATTGTTCAACCATGATTCATCATGTATGTCATCAGTGATGTTACCTTTTATTGTTAACTCTTCTTTGGTAACTTCTACATCCTCTAAACTGATGTGAATTGGACTTGCTGGTATTTGATTTTCCTTAGTTGTGTCAGGCCATGTTTCATCTGTAATATCAACCTATTTCTGGCCAGTTATTTGAACTTCTTCACTGTCTAACTTAACTGGTGAGTTATCTCCCTGAGTGACATTTTATTTCTCATAACTTCTCTCCTTAGTAGGATTGAGTATCTTGCTCCATTTATCATGAGTTTCTTGTTCAAGATCTATAAGCTTCCCTTCAAGAAACTTGTAAGCTCTCATTTTGGGTGAGAACTCTTTCTCATATTTCTCCATGATTTCTTTTATTTCTGCCTTTGTTGATTTCGAAGGTATAAGAGTAACAAGTACTCTTTCTCTTATGTGTTTCTCCTCATGGAGTGCAAATGTGTACCTAGTAGATAATCTAGATAACAGCTCTTGTGGTACATCACATGTAGTGAATTGAAGTGGGACATAATAGTGTCTACACATTTTAGCTATAATTGCATCATCAATTCTATTCTGTTCTACAGAATCCCATTTCAACCATTTCTTAATCTTAGGATGTGCAATAGATGAGGCTTCTGAAATGAACTTACATATTTCATCAATGTTTTCAGGATTTTATGTTTCCTTTGTTATTTCATTTGCTTGTTCAATTGTAGTGCCAGGCTCATCCATAGCTGAGTCCTCTATATCCTCCTTTGTCTGAACAAATTTCCTCCTTTTGGTAGGTTTCCCAATAGGTTGTTTTCCCTTTGATGTGCTTAGTTTCCTCTTATACACCTTTCCTCTTACCATGGGAGAAGGAGTTGAATCCTTTATTGTCTGACTCCTCGTTCTTGACTTCTTAGGTGGAGGAGGAGGTGGTGAATCAGACTATTCTTCCTCTTATTCATTCTTTTCTATTGTATCACTGATGAGTAACTGGTCCCTAGTGATTTCCTCCTTACCCTCTTGTTCCTCTTCACCTTCCTTTTCTTCTTCACCTTCAGAAGATACATTCAATTTCTTAACCATTCTGCTTGACTATTTTACAGCTTTCTTGATAAAAAGATTTGTTTTAATCTTTTGTTTGGCCTCTTCATAGGTGCCAAATCTTTGTTGCTTATTGTCCACTGGTTCATTCAGTAATGCCTTTATGCATTTAGTAGCTTCCTCTGTTTGTATTTCATATTCTAAGGGTGTCAACCAAGATTTCCTTGGTTCTACTGGTTTGATTTATGTAGAATCAGTGTCCACCATGAAACAAATATCATCTTTATATTGCTCTATCAAACTCTCAGGAATCCTAGTCCTAGCTTGCATATTTTCTTTAAAATTCTTGAAGTACTCATCCATTAAGATATCAAAATCAGTGCCTAATGACTCAATGTGCTCACATATATGTATGGTGATTGGCCTCTTCACATCCCATACAAATTTACCTATTGAAGGAAATTCTTCTTGAAAGTAGAAGAATATGCACATTAGTAAGGATCCAAACTTATAGGTGTTTAATTTTGAAGATTTGATGGTGTTCATGTTCTCTGCTAGTTGATGCAATAGGATTTCTGCTAAATCCATTTCCTTTCCCTGTTTAATAATCTTATATGTTGTGTTCATAGAAGTGACTGCTACGCTGTTCATTTTGCTAGCTTGGAAGATTTAATAACCAACAATACATGCTCCAAACTTCAGCTCTACGTTGGTAATGGTGCTCACCTTGAGACCTCTCTTGTCAGATTTTGCTCTTGTTTTTTCTTCCACATCTTTCAATGATGGGTGCTTGTGTGCCTTTGGCTTTTCGGTTGTGGGATATTCAAACACCACATGAATAACATCTTTGGTTATTCTCTTGGGCTCATCAAGCCACATTTTCTGGTTATGTACTCGGCTGAGTACCAACTTTATCCACTCTATTTTGAAAACCCTAGGAAAATGTCAGGCATGTGTTAACCCTTTCACTTGTAAATGTTTGTGTTCCACCTTTAGGTTTCCAGCCTCGTTACACAGTGTTGTGTAGGCCATGTCTAGGTCTAGATCTCCCAATTTTGAGATCTTGCAATGTATGAAAGCCCTTATGTCTTCTATCAATAAAACCCTAGGCAGGATTCTAGAGAATGCTCCAGAATCATCGACTTGAGAAGCTATTTCTGGGTGTAGCTTATACTTAGGCTCTTCACAAGTTTTGTTGCTAATAAGGTTCACAGTTTTCTTCTTGTCCTCTTCTATCTTCGCATTCCTTGAAGTAGAAGCCATTTTTCAAAATTTTAAAACCTTGGCAAGCTAATACAGTGCTGTCGATGATGGAAGTACTTACTGTTTCTCTATTTGAGTGAATGTGAATGCTTTGTGTCAAATTGATTCCTGTTGGGTCGCTCTCCAAATTGCTTTGAAATCGCTCTACTCTGCTTGAAAATTGTGGGTGCAAAATGAGCCTATCTTCCTCAGTTTTATAACCTTCTAGTGCCCTAAGTTGTCATTAATGCCCAACAACTCTGTCAGTGTTCAAAGATTGAGTTTGTAAAATTAGGCAATAATGACATCGTCAGCGTTGGTCGCAAGGTATCTAGCAGCTTTGATGTCTTCATCGATGATCATTGGTATGAAGGCGATGACGGTATTCTCGTCAGCTCAAAGATTCACCGATGCTCGTCGGTTTACACATTACTTGTGTGATGCCTGGTACATTTTGATAAGTATGTTAATCTTTCTGAGTGTGTTCACCGATGCATTTCAGTTTCCTTTAACCGATGATATTATTTTTTAACAGTTTAACAAATAACAATATATTGCATCTTTTATTCATGCTAATATTACAATATGAACTATGTGTAATGGAACCGATGCATAATATAACTTGTCATAATGTAGTTCCATACTTACTTGTGCAATTTAGTTGGAAATAGTGATGTCACCAGTTCCATTGGATGGGGTGTCACCATTTGCATTGCTTGTTTCAGCACCTTTAGTATTTATGGCCTTTCTCCACATTTTGGTCTTCATTCTCTTGATATCATCAATGGTATTTCCATTGGGATATGTACTTGTGTTTGTCAATCAATCTTTGCAATATTTTATCACATGTCCAACCTTATAACAATGAAAACATGTCATACCTGGATTAGTCCAACCTCTTAACCTTTTGGTCCACTTTCTCATACAGTTGGTAGCAATATGACCATACCTTCCACATGTTGTGTAGTTTACCCATGTGTTATAGTCCCAAACATATGAGGTACCGACTCTGGTCAGTTTGTAGCTATTATAAGTTTCCTTTGGTGTCCAGGCCTTCTTGTTCTTTTTCCAGCACTCCTCATGTGTATGCACATTCATCTTGCAGTTAGGACAGTATTTGTCCATGTAGGTTTTCCTTTTTGGATTTGTCACTTTGGATCTGCATTCATGTGCCTTGTGTCCTTTCTTTTGACATTTATAACAATTACCAATGAAAGTAGATTGTGCTTGAGGAATACCTTTCATTTTGCTTCTGCAAATGTTTGAGGTGTGGGTAGATTTTCCACAATGATTGCATGACATCTTCTTGGATCTTGGGGTTGTGAAAGAGTTCCTTTGATCTGGTTGATTAGAAGATTCACCATTCTTGTTGTACCCTAATCCTGTGTAGTTTTTGACTCTTCTCTGTCTATCAAGAAAATCATCCATCCTTTTGTTTCTATCTTCAGCTTTCTTGATCAATTCATTGTGTTGATTCTAGACTTTGATTTCATGCTTCAATTTTTCATTCTCTTCTCTTAGCTCACCAATAGACTGTATTCTTTCAATGTGTTATGTATTTAGTCTGTTTGCCTCTTGACTCATAAGAATAATCGTATTGGTAATCTCATGGTGATGCTCAGTAAGTCTTTGAATTTATGATTCTTTCTCTTGCAGCTTCTCTATTATTTTCCTCCTATCATCAATGGCTAGTGTTCTTTCATTTTCAGCTTTTCTTGCATCATTCATGACATCAATCATTTTCACCATTTGAGTCTCTTAACCAATTTGCAGCATTCTCAATTGCTCAGTCAGATGTTGATTGGCCTCGTGTAGACTTGTGATCTTTTCATCTGATTGGTCTAATGCTTTACTTGATGTTGATTCTGCTGAATCAAAGTAATCTTGTATTTTTTATTCTTTGTAGTCCTTCTCATTCAACCTGGTTTCCATAATCTTTCTTTCATCAAGAAGTTTTCTCAAGTTGATTCTCGCCTCTTTATACTGCTCATAGTTTATCTGCATCTGTATTTTCTCATTCTCAATAGTCTTATCCAGCTTATACTTTTCCATTGCTCTAATCTTTTCTCTTAAGTCTTTAATCTTTTCAAGAAATAGACTTAGCTCTGATACCAATTGTTGGAATTATATTGTGAATGTAGTACTGAGAGGGGAGGGGTGAATCAGTACCTCTAAAACTTTTCTTGGTTAGCCCATTAACCCTTAGTCATCAGTTTGTAAATTCTCTTATCTAACTGTCCATCTTTCTTTATGCATGTGAAATCATAACATAAATTATTTGATATGTAACCATACAAGAAACATTCATGAAAATAGATAACACATAACACAAGATATGGCAATGCATAAAACTCTTGTTAGGAAGTAAAAACTGTGGTGGGGATTGTTACCCATAAGACTTCACTATCTGCAGATAAGAAGGGGTTGGTAAAGGCTTACAATTGGTCACTTCTGATGACCTACCCTGTTAGGAGTATTACAGTGGAGACCTGTTAAGATCTACTTCATTTGAAGCTTTAGCAACACTATTAAGTGTGCACTCTGTTAAGAGATTTGT
>MU223262.1:1529449-1553968 GCA_018584345.1 Thuja plicata
TTGACCTTGATCTTTAGTTAGATATGTTTTAGATCCGTTAGGATGCTTTAAAACATTTACATTATACTTGCTTGACCCTCAAGTAATGATTTAAAACAAATTAAAACTCTATAAATAGAATTACAATGCTTTATCTAACGTGTAAAAATCAGATCCACTATTTGCAGGTTCAGTTACTGACGGTTGGTTCTGATGCTCGGTATGCTCTGTCAGTCCATCAGTTTTCTTCATCTTTTGGTCTATCGAGTATCTATCCCATTGGTATCCATTTTAGACTATTCATTGGTTTTCTAGTTTCGTCAGGTCCCTTCACAGTTCTGCTCTGTCAGTTTTGTTCTCCAAACTGTATCATCGGTGATGATCTTTGTGTTATGTTATTGACCTGTCAGTGATGTCTTGTTTACTTCATCAGTACAGCACTTGTAAGTGTTCATCGGGCAATTCCATACTTATCACTTTTTACCTCATAGGGTATCCTCTCTTCTGTGTGTCGGTTAGCTACATGCTATGTTCATTGGGTAGCTATATCGATGGTCTCTGTCAATGTTTTTTACTAAGTGTACTAATGGAAAAACTTAATGTCATCAATCATTTCTATATTATGTCATCTTCGAGATCACCTTAAGTTGTTAAGATTTCTCTCTAAGGACCAAAAGCTCTGATATCAATTGTTAGCAATAATAGTCCACCAGAACAACTAAGAGGGGGTGAATCAGTTGTGTGCCAATAATTAAAACTTTAACCTTTAACAATCAAAAGATAAATGTAATTCTGAACATATTATAAACAACACCAAAACACAATCATTTGTTGTCAAGGAAACCCTGTTAAGGAAAAAAAACTATGGTAATTAGCACCCACAAATAATACACTGAAAGTATAGTATCCATGTTAGGAGATTTAGTCCTATTAGGAGATTATTTTTACATACAGTGCGCAGTCCCTGTTAAAGGACATACGCTATTAGGAGTCAAGAGAAACAACAGGGTCACTGCCTAAAGAAGGTTAAATCCACCCTCTAGACATACTGTCTAAAATACAGATGTATATAAGATATACAATTCAATGAACTGAATGATAGAAACAACTTTGCCAAAAAAGTTCCAATGAAGTTATTCAATCACAACCACTACTCTACATCCAACAAACTTCGCAAATACAAGCTCGCAGCTTTCACACTTCGTTGTCTCATCTCACACTCCATAAAAAAAAACTTTCTTTTATACAAGTTTACAATAAGCAATTAGGTTGGCCAATTAAGACTTCCACAATGCACAAATAATTACATAACCCCTTTCTAAGATACAAATGGTACCTATAAAAATTAAATATCCATTATAATTCATCAAATACAATCCAAGATTTGCAATCCACGCTTGCCATCCATAATACATGTTATATCTCTAAAGTCAGCCCCAAATAGGTCTTCTCCAGGACACACACCACATATAAAATCACCAATATTCTTGTGACCTAAGAATTATAAAAAAACATTCCTCAACATGTCTTCTACCATTCCTCAAGCTCGCATAACATGAATCAATCTCGCACTCAAGTTATCCTCAAAACTCAGAGACTAACTCTGTCACAATTCTCTGCCACTGTTCTGCAAATAATCTTCACCAAAATCATTGTAACTCAAAAAAATAGAAACATAAAATTAAGAGACCTTAGATATAAGATCAAATCTCATCCATGTACACATCCCCATATTTTCATAATATGAAATATTCATATAGTGCTCGTACACTTCTGTTAGTTCCAACACAAGGAGCATAAATGATCTGATAGGCATCAGTGTCATTCTACAGATCATTGTTACTGTTGTTTTCCTAACAGTTGCAATAGGTTAAATCCCTTAACTAGGTAAATCCTAATAGGTATTTATTGTAAATCCTTTAACATGGTAACTTATTTATTAAAGTTTGAAATCCTCTAGAAAGGTAGACTCTAACAATTCTTTTGATACTTCTAAAAAGGTACTAGTCACTTTTAAAAGGGTAAACCCTAAAAAGGGTATTGTAGCTCCTAACAAGGAAAATATTTTTACTATAGTAAGGTGATTTATGGGTGTCATCCCCACCATGTTTTTTTTCCCTCTAACAAGGGTTTCATGAAAAATCTATGTGTCATATGTGATGCTTTTGTGGATGCTTGATGTTGTTTAATTCTATTTTATATTATTAGTTTCATTGTTCATTAGTTGGAAGTTGTTGATTATCTTTGTTAGATTGATGGTTAAAATTCTTAAGTACTTGTGTACACTAATTCACCCCCCCCCCCCCATCTCAATGCTCGTTCATACTAATAATTAATATAAAAGTGTTGGTTCTCTTGATATTAAGATTAATTGATTGAGGAAAAGATCCCTAATAATCAACATGGAGAGTTACAGGTATGAGAAACAAATTAATGATGCAAATAGGGTAATCAATGAACTAAAATAAAATCTTAGGCACTCCCTTGCAAAAAGAAGAAAACTCACTGTTAAACTAATAGAAAGTTAAGATTACATTGAGAAATTATCTGAAGGAAGTGTATCTAAATAATTTGAGGAAGCAATTGCAAATTTGATGGATAAGAACAATGGACTTAAAGAAGAGGTGGTCAATCTGAAAAGAGAGCTTGAAAGTCAGTTTGTCAGGATGTGTGAAGATCTTAAAGGAAGGAGAGATGCTAAAGATGAAAATAAATTTGTTGAAGATTCCCTAAATACTAAAGATGAAACTCTAACTGAAAAGTTGGAGGAACTATTCATATTAGAGCAAGAAGTAGTTGTATTGAATGAACACTTACATGACATAAATGTAAAAAAATTGATATCACAAGAGAGAATTAGGGATTGAGGAAAGAGAATGATGAGATTAAAGAAGAGCTTAAATATGTAAATTATATACTAGATAAATTTAATAAGAGTTATGCTAAAATTTATGAACAACTTGCTAAGCAGAGGAGGAATAGAGAAAAACAAGGTATAGGTTTCTCAAAATTTGAAGTCGGTGAATCATTTGGAACTAAGGAAATAAATGTAGGAGACAAATAAATACCCAAGGTCAACAATAACACTAGTAAGAGAAGGTATAAACCATTATGTTTTAATTTTCATAAGGAAGGTCATACTACTCATGTATGTTGGTTTAAACCTATTGGTCCTAATGTTAGACCTAGAGGTCCCACTGCTAGATCAGATAATTCCTATGGTAGTGGTGATAACTACTATGTTATATCTAATTCATTTAAAGGAGGTTATTATTGTTGTAATAAGTTTGGACTTAAAGCTAATGACTGCAGGGAAAGAATCAACAGTCAGTGGTCACATGGTTACAATAGTTAGAGACCTAATAAAAAGGGTAATTGCTCAAATGTTACTTGTTCTATTTGTCATAGAAATGGACATATGGTTGTGATATGTAGATTAAGGTTAGCTAGAGGTAATGGTAGACCTTGGAAACAAACATGTATGGCTTGTTATATCTATAATAGAGTTGGTCATCTTGCTAGATCATCCAAAGTAAGAAAGAATACGAGAGACGAACTGGTAAAAAAGGATGAAAATGATAAAGGTAAGAGAATTGTTGATGTTGAGGAAGTTAGAAGTTAAATAAAGAAAAAATGGGTGAAGAAAGGTGAAATGAAATATTCTGAGTTTTCTAAGAACTCCACTGATTTAGGAAGTGTGGAGAATCTATCAGTGAACTAAGTCCGTAATGACTTACGAGGAGCACTAAAAAAAACCTAAAGAACCCCTATTAGCAAATGAACTGTAAGATTCATATGCATATTGAGATGCCTATTTGTGATTTAATAATTTTAGTGAAGATAAAAGTGCTATATTTGGTTTTGTGTGTACATATAATGGTTGTTTTGTCATAATCATTATGATCGGTGAAAAGCAATATTTGACAGATAAAAATAATGACTACATTCTCAACTATATAGATGGGAAAGTAAATTCCTTTGTTACTTTACATTCTTACGAGTTTATTGGAGAACATTTGTATGCATTCTAAAGCAATTGTGAGCATTTCTTGTGTGTTTCTTGAGATTTAGAGTTGTGAATTGTATCGGTTGTCGAAGAACACCCATCGGTAAAATTGGAGATTATTGCATATTGAGTAAAGATTATATAGGAGTTTTACTATGAAGAGATAATTGTTGTCATTATGGATACTCCCAGGATGATCGATGTTGTGGATGAACCAAAACCTGGGGTTTCTCATTATTGTTGTTGTCATTATTATTGTTGTTGAATAAACCTTTGTTATCCTTGTAGAGTTTGATATATTCATTCCTTATCAAAACCTCTTCTATCTTGATGTCATTTTAAATAACCTTTTTAAATGTTGGAGGACATTTAAATTGAAACCAAAAATTCATCTCCCAAATCAAGTTATTGATAAATATGTCCATTTTCTCTTTTTCTGCTACACTTCTAGGATATCTAGCAAGAACTCTCCTCCATCTTTGCAAGAAGATTTTAAATGCTTCACCATTACATTGTTTGGTATTGCATAAATATAATATGGTGACCTCATGCTCGATGTTATATGAGTATTGAGTAACAAATTTGGAAGCCAATTCCTCAAATGTCTTGATACTAGGAGGTAGTTTTGAAAACCACTCAATTTCTTGCCCACCAAGACTCATAGGGAATAATCTCATCAAGTATGTAGGTTAGTGCATAAATTCCATGCTTAGTGTGAAAAATTCTCTTAACTAGTATTGCGGGTCTGTTATACCCATATATTTATTGTACTTAAGAAAGACCACATTTTGAGGAAATGGTATCATGAAGAGGTCCATATTGAAAGGAAAAGGATAAATAGCTTCAATTGAGAAAGGTTAGGAGCTTCTTCTTTATTCATATTATCCAATTGAACTTGAAAGAACTTTAATTTCTTGTTCAAGACTCCTATAGTGTTTTCTTCTTCCTCGTCTCTTTTTATCTTGGAAATATCATAATCATGGAGGAGTTTGGCCCCTGATTGTGCTAGATTCAAGAAATGTCTCTTTATTTTTTTCTAAAACCCTTTCCATCTCTTTTATAAATGAGGGATCTTGTTCTACTTCATTGGTTATTTCTTCAGTAATTCCCTCATCTTGAAAGGATTATTTCCATTATTGTCATTGTTTCCTCCATGATCATTACCATTGTTGGCATTATTGTTACCAATATTATCGTTATTTCCATTATTATTATCATGGTTTCCACCACTGTTTACATTATTTTTCATTATCGTTATCAATGTTCCACCATTATTATTATTGTTATCATGCTTTCCCTCATGGTTATCATTGTTTCCATTGTTAAAACAATTGGGCCAGGAAATTTTTGTCATTGTTTCTTGCTCCTCTTGCTCTTCCTCTTCAAAAGGTTGATATGGTGAATGAGGAGTTTTGTCTTCATAAGGAATCTCTTGCCTTATGATACTTCTATCCTCTTGACAAGATAGTTTGATATAATGTGACCTCATCCAGACTGGTATTAAAAAAAATTAAAGCCTGTGTTGAGAAAAGTAAACAAGGCACTTGATGTTGTCTTGGAAATCAAGGAATAGTGATCCAAGAATTTTTTTATTAATGAAGACTTAATAAGAAAATATGTATCCCTATGATGAAGGCCTTATTCAAAATATGTATCCCTATGATGAAGGCCTTGAATAAGGATCTTGATCTCCCTATTTTTTGGTGAAAGGACTTTATATCCTTTGATGGTAAACTTCAAAAATGTAATATTCAAAGATGTTTAAACTATTTTGCCAAGATTGTGAGTATTTTGAAATGTTTTGGAAGATGCCTCAATTGGTTCAAAAAATCTAGAAAAGGTGAATTTTCAACTCTATTTTGACTTATTTTGGACAAGCTCTCAAATGGGTACTCAGATAAGTAACTTTTTTTTTGTCTAGAAGTGGTCATAAATACCCTTTGTTTTAGGGTTTTGATGTATAGGAACTACAGAAAGTGGTATAGGCACCAAAAGATAGGGTATAAGCATTATAAGATGTGGTACAGGAGTTGATCTTCTGGGTATAGGCATTGAACTGGTGAAAATTTTGGAATTTTGTTGTTTCTTTAGGTTATTAAGTTGAGTTAATATATTTGATGGATGTTTTCTTCTGATATATTTGATCATCAAACACAGCAAACAAAAAACCAATTGCTTCTCCAACCTTTAGCTAACACAAAATGTATATTCTTGATCATTTCCATGAGTCTTTTAACAAGAAAACAAGTCCAAAAAATCTATCTAAGGTCAATTTGGCCTAAAGTGACTTATATGCATCCACGCACGAGTGATTGAGGCATATAGCCCTACGAGTCCATACATTTGATATTTTTTCCCTCAAAGTATTTCAACTTAAATGAGGTCTTTGTTTATAGTGGGTGGATGTAGGTGACTTAACCTTGTTCCCACTTTGGGTTGTCCCTCTCACTGGCCTTGCTAAGGCACATTCTTGGGAGGTAGACCCACTAAATATGTATCATGTTCATTGAAAACAAGAAAATGAAATGAGAAAGTAGGTTTAGGAGTTTGATTCACCAAAAGGTGAAGAGAATATCCCTACTACTTATCACCTCCAAACACAATTAACAATTTTCTTTCCCAATCCTTTTAATCTAATGGAATTTGAGCACTTCTAGGAGTTTGATTCACCATAGGTGAAGAGCATATCCCTAATGCTTTCCTTCACAAACTAATGCAGGATCATCCGAGGGTCATAACTTTTGACTCGGATGTGGGTTTTTGCTGAAATTTTATGGGCAGATGCATTAGGAGGAGTTATTTGGATTTTTGATCGAGCTTAGCTTGATAGGTGACTATTTCGACATCTTTTCGAGAGCCAGAAGTTTCATCTTGGCCACCAAAATTGGCTTTTACTATTTATTTTTCCATTTTTTAGATTTTTGTTTTTTGTAATAAATCTGAAATCATGTTTATGATTTCGTGGGTTAGCTGGAAATTTGTCTTGCCTTAGTTGAGGGATTTTCTTGGGAAAAATTGGGAATCATAGGATGAGTTTTGAGAATTATCAAAAAAGGAAAAAAAAAATGTTTTTTCCATTTTTCTCAAAAAATTGCCAAATATGGTAATTTTTGGAATTGTAATAAGTTAGAGTTTTTCATTGTTGAGGTAGAGTGGATTGGAGAATTTTAATGAAGATTTTGGAGTTCTGAGAATTTCTATTGTGCTTATTTTTTGAATTACTGTTCTAGAAGGGTTTGGGCTACATCACAAACAAAGAGTCTTATTTTATGTGTTTGTTCATTCCTTGGCTCCTTTTCATCTCAAGTTTAGCACTTCTAGGAGTTTTATTCACCAAAGGTGAAGATCATATCCCTAATGCCTTAGTTAGGATTATAATTTTCTTCCAATTAGGCTAGATTTGGAAATTGATAAGCCACAATTTAAGCAAATGCAAAGGGATTAGTGTTACCCTATTTGAAGCTAGCAAAGGCTAGGCACATTTTTGAGATTTTTTATTGTTCACTTACCGTGGTTATAGCTCCTTCTCCTTTGCATCCCCTTAATACACATTAGTCCAAGACACTTCCTAGACAAAGTGAAGAAAATCTAAATCAAAAGGAAATGCTCAAATGCTCCTATAAGGTAATGATACTTTAAAGCTTTTAAGGTGAATATATCCAATTCAATGAATCATGATTTGATTTGTAAGAATTCACAATTCTTATGTAATGTTCATAAAGCTTTGTATCTTCATTAAAAGTTTCTAAAATATTTGCATTGTGAATCTTCTTCTCAAACCTTAGTAACCTTTTGATTTCCTTCTCTTGCTTCTGCATCTAGGGTACAGAATTCCTTAGTTTTCTATGCTTTGACATCTGCAAACTATTTCATACAAGAATAGCTCAAAGATTTGCAAAATTTAGCTCAAAATGCATAGGCACTAAAAGATTTCCTAAAGTATGAAGTATGAATCCTATTGTTTCCCTTTATGGGTCATCTCCTCTATCATCATACCCAACTTTGTCATCCTCATCTCCCCCTCCCCATCCTGGTCAGATCTTGCCTGCTTATCCACCTGTACCTGTCAAGGATCTATCAGGCACACTAATTTGTGCACAACCCACCACTATGTGTATGTTGGTGTCATGCCTACATCCATAATTGAATCTTGTCCCAGTCTCCATACTACTTCATGCATGCCCTCTTATGATGCTCGACTCCCCTCATATCCACTCATATCCCCATGACCCCACCTCCCATGACACTAATGGGTGAGGAAATTTGTCAGGTACAATATCATGTATGATCTTGAACTAGAGTATGACATCTGAGGGCATATACCTTTCTATGTGATACATTAATCGCCCAACAAGCCAATAGTTTTTCTACATGTATCCTAGATAAAATGTGTCTAATCTCTCATCCTCCCTTTGATGTTGATCATCCCAATACCCTCTCCTAAGTTTGGATCAGTCGTGTGACACCAATATGCTCCCACCCCCATACTAGCAGCAATGTAACTCATATGCCCAAACTCCACTATCCTCGATAGGCGCACATGTGAAGGTCATAATAAAACCTGTTGACACCTGAAAATTCAGTCCCAAATTCATGCAAATTTTCCAGGGAAGTGTTTATTACTGTTACATTTTTATATTTATTCCCTTGTTAAAATATGTGAGCAAAGTTAATTTTTATATTAAAAGCATAAGTATATTTGAAATCAAAATAAATGATAAAAAGGGGAAATAATAAGTATATGGGGTAAAAGGCCTGTGATTGGGAGTTGAACACTCGACCTCTCAAGCTACCCCCTTTTTCCTACATACCTACCTACCCCCCTCTAACCGATTAGTCTAATTATTTTCTTCGAGTTGTGTGTTAGAGAAAATTGTGTTATCTCATCACTTTTATATTATATGCTACTAAAAGATTTTACATTAAGATGAGTTTTTGACTTTCATAAAATATAATACCTTTCTGTTAGCATTATTTTAATTTGCCCTAAAATTACTAAAATGAAATATCATAAATGGGTAAATCATTTTGAAATGTGTTAATATTTTTATTGTTTTGAATTATTTAAATATTGCTGAAAATAAAATCATTTAATATTTTTGGTGTAAATTTAGGTTCCCAAAATATTTAATAGGATGTTGCACATTACACTATAGTAATTTTTGAGATCATTTACTAAGGTGAATAAATATGATTGTGTTTTCTTTTCCTTTTTGACCTTGAAATATATCCTTGTCACCTTGGATTTTTTGAAAATATTTATTACATAATTTTAGGGTTACCTTAAAAGCTTGTTTTCTTTTCAATAATATAACCCTATGCAAATTATTTGAATTATCACTTTAGGGTGAATATTGCCTTCTTTCTATTTTCTAGGGTGAATTTTAATGTTTATAATTATTGTATCCTAGATTTTAGGAACATGTTTATCTATATAAGGAAAATATTATTTAACATTTTGAAAGGTATTTTATGAGGGAAATGTTCTTACGTTATGATTTCTTAATGATTTATTTTGATATGTTATTAATCATTATGATTAATAATATTTTAAATTGAGATCATTTTAATGATTTGAAAACATTATAAATAATGAACCCTAAATTGAAAATTATTAAAGGGTTATCTAATGTTGGATTTGATGTGCAAGAATCTTATATCACAAACAGAAGAGGATAATTGAGCAAATTATTCAAAAAATTGACAAACACATATTTTATAAACACGAGAAATGTTTATTCCCTCAAACCATTTATATGGTTAAATTATTGTAATTATTTAGTGGTAGTTTTTTAGGATTAGGTATTTATGAAAGGGCATGTCCTTTCACAGGAAACTTTTGAAACAGATATAAATATTAGGTTATTTGAACTTTCAAAGATTAGAACAAAATTTTTGGGAAAGACTCTATGTACAAATTGGATTCATACTGCAATGTCAAATTCTGAAGTACCAGTTTTCAATTAATAAATAAAAGATAAGTGCCTTTTCTTATTCTTCTTAATGTTATAAGTTGTAGTGTTTCCAGTTAGTCTTCAGATTTATCTAGCAATAGATTAATTCACTATGTTGTATCTCTTGATTTCATATTTCTATTTTGGTTTAAAGTTTGAATAGTCAATAGGAGGTTGTATTTATTACATCTCCTTATGTTCAATTGGTCTTTGTAATAGAGTTAAATTTGATTGAACTAACTTTAAATTCTAAATTGAATTATTCTTCAAGTAGAAGCCTGTGGATTGATGGTCTTGTTCTGTCTGTAACAAGTTATTGTAAAATCGTCTCTAAATTGTACATAGGACTGGGAGCATTCTCGACTCTTTAGCCCAAGCATTAATTAGGCACTGGTCTTGTTATTTGTTAGCATTGTCATTTCAGCATTATATCTAAAAGTTTATTAATATCAAATCCATTTTTACATCACTATACTGTTTATATGTTTATGTTAAGTATATCTTATTGTAATCTCATATATTGATTATTATCGATCTTTTAAAGCAAATTGCATAATTTAGATTAATTTATAGCTTTAGATTTGGGCCTACCAGCCCTAGTTTAATAACCTAAATTGTAGGGATTCAAATCAAATTAAAGATTGAATTCATTAGTTGGTGAAAGCAATCGGATATCAGATCCATCATTTTTGAGCCCCAACAATAGGTGACTCTACTGGGGAGCAATTAGTAAAGGATAGTTTTAGAATCTTTGGTTACTATTACAGAGACTCTACTGGGATAAGGGACTTGGAACAGTTATATATTTTGCACGAAAGTGTGGTGGTGACTCTACAATTAAGCTTTAGTGAATTGTGATAAGACTAATGCGAGGAAGGAGATCTTTGCACAAAGAAACAGACAACCATATTAAATTGGATTTTAATCAGCCAAGGAAACTCAAAAATCCTGATATGGAGATGTCACCTATTAGCTCTAAACAATCCTTGGATGAACCATATGAGAACAAAGATCCTCAGCATAGTGGGAGTAGTCAGAGAACTGATGAAAATAATATAAATCCTTTTTATTCAAACGTCAATCAATGCAACTACCAAAATGAGGATGAAGATGATGAAGTTGATATTCGGATACAACAAGCAATCCAAGAATTTGCCGAACTTATTCCTCATAAGAAGAGATTCACAAAGAATTTTAGAAAATATCCAATTGATATTCTAGAACATTTTGGATTGCAGAGAGAGATGATATTGTTACTCCTCCAGAGAGTATAAAAGGATCAGAACAACTCAATGAAGGAGAAAGAGTTAATAAAAGAGAAATGAATCAAAATATCAGAACATTAAAGTATACTCCCCCACATAAGAAGGATGCCGAGCGTATTTTAAATAATTATGATAACCCATTATTTGATGCTGGAGTAAGTTGTAAATCACAGCAAAATAATGATAAAAGTTATTTAAATAATAAAGAGACTCACTGCTTTGAATAAAAAGACTGTAGGCAAATAGGATACTCGTAGCAGTATGGGAGCTACGCACAAGGTGAGCAAGGAAGACTTAATTATTTTGATGTGCAGCATTCTGTAAACCATGTGCAGCCCCAAGAGGATCTTTAGCATTTTAAAAAGCCCACATAACCTTCCTATTTTGACAGGCAACAACATGAAGGTTGCACACAAGAAAGAGCATGGGATAATCACCATGCATGGGCCCCAGAGAGGATTATGCAGCCCATTGAAAACCATGCGTGCCAGCTAAATACCCAGTATCCAACGCAGCAGTAGCAGCTTGGTTATAGACTCACCAAGAATATAAAAGACCCTATGTAGCCCTCCTATTATGATACGCAGTAGTATGGAGGCTGCACCCAAGGGGAAATAAGTTATAATGATTGCACACGTGTCCAGAAAGAGGACCCCACACAACACTATGGAAGTCACATTTAGCAGCAGGAATACTTCATTTAGGGTGAGAGGAAAGATAAAGGTAATGATCGATATATTAAAGGTTTTGTGCAAGGTGAAAGAGATAATATATATACGCAGACCCAGGGCAATAAACAGCCCAGTATAAAACCCACGCAGCTTGCATATTGTCTTGCGCAGCCCATAGAGGATCCTATGCAACCCTGTGGGAACACTATTCAGCATGCGCATCATAGAAATAATCATGCAAGATATAATAAAAGGTGATAAATCCACACAGTGATATGGTAAATTCATGCAAACTAGAGATAATAATATGGAGCTTTATGAAAGTATGTAGCACCATGCAAATAATGGAGATTATTTAGATGTTAAAAATGATAAATATCACCATAGTCTAGAATGGCACAGACATGCACCGCATCATGAAGACCAACGGAGGCAAGCAAAATATTATAATACTTAGAAAAGATATGATATGCAGCATGATAAGGTAAGTATGAATCAAAAACATTACACATTGCCACATGACAATATGAAACATCAAGACTATGACATGCGAAGTAAAAGCCAAGTAAAACCTTTCAACATACTCAATAATGCACAGCTCCACGATGAAATAGATAATTTAAATTATTATAATGTTCATGATCATAATACCATAAATTATAAAATATCTGATAATACACAAAGTTGTCATAATGTGCAGAACATGTATACCAACTTTAATCAAAATGGCGAAAACCCTACATACCAACACCATGTGTAGAACCAACAAAACATACCACAACAAGATCCAAATCATGGCCATCAACAAGTCAGTCATTATAAGAATAATGCATTTAATATCCAAAACTTGCAAAATGGAGGTATCCGGACAAATAATCAGGTTAATTTCAGAATGCATGTCGTAAATGAAAGATACAGATAGTCAGATCTTACAGATATTGCGTGTTATCCTGATATTATACCTAATGATTTAAAGTCTGCTATCCCTAAGTTTACTGGTGATGGGACACAATTAGTAGAACAAAATGTTATAAATGTGAAAAATATTGTAGATGAGTTTGAAATGACATATGAAGATGTGCTTATGAAGTTATTTGTATAGTCTCTTAAGGATAGTGCAGATGAATGGTATAGAAATCTACCTGATGGGTCTATTGATTGTTGGCAAGGTTTTGTGAATCAATTTTTGGAGGAATTTGGAGACCATAATGATCCATCCTTTGTTTCTCATGAATTGACCTCTATAAGGAAAAATTAAAATGAAAGTGTAAAAGAATTAAATAAAAGGTTTAATAAGGTGTTAAATAAAATCCCAAAATATATTAGACCTGTTGATTCATTTTTGATAACATTTTACTTAGCAGCTTTTGATACAAAGACACATTATGAGATTAGATCTCATAACCCAACAACACTACATCAGGCCTTCAAAATTGCATTAACCATCGAGAGTAATAGGATAGCTGTCAGAAGAGTGGATAAAAGAAGTGATAATAAACTTTTTGACCCTAAAGCGCCAAAACAAATCAAGGAGGTGGACAAAATGGATGAGTTAATAAGTTTGGTTAAGAATATGCAATCAAATAAAGGATACTTCTAATCAAATAAAAATAAGAGATCTTTTGGGAAGAGTGATAGATATAGGTTATAGGATATACCCTATCACACTGAATGGATAGATGGTAGACCAGTAAAGAAGCCGATGGACACCCCTGACCCATTGAAGAGAAATAATCACTTTATTGATAATGAGTCTTCGTGTAACATTTGTAGATTGCCTCACCCTCAAGAGAAATTTCTTATAGCACAAAAAATCCTACAAGAAGGAGATGGGAAGGGTGAGGAAAGGCCTATGATAAATACCTTATCATCTAGCCCATTTTGGGTAGAGGATGGTGATGATTCAGAAGAAGATTATGTACCAAATGAAGATTATAGGAAAATGGGTTACCAACATTCTCAGCAAGTTTTTTCAGATGATGGTGAGAGTATTGAAGTCAGATAGATGACTGAAGAAGAAAGAGAAGCATATATAATAGCAGCATTGGAACAAGCTCATAGCACATATCATTTGAGAAATAGAACAGTTAATCCAGAGCAAGGGCAAGCATTAGGGATATTCAGGGTTGAAGACAAGACTAAAAAGAAGAAGACAGAGAATATACAGAAGTAGGATGAACCAGTGAAATCCCAAAAGATTGTAAATCCAATGGACAAGAAAAACCATGGTAAACAAATCTCCAATTCTAATATATTCATGTCTCAAGCATTGGCTCAGGTAAAAATTTATGTCCCCTTATTTGAACTTATGAAGTTTCCAGATTACAAAAATGAAACTATTAAAATCTTAGCAGATGTTAAGGATACTAAGGAAGAAAGTAAGAGGAAAAAAGAGAATCAAGAACCACCAGTAATATATTTAGGAACTATTTTTAACAGAGATTCTCCTCAAGTTGATCTATTTTTCTTAACTTTAATGATAAATAACAAGTTGGTAAGAAACTGCACGATTGACTCAGGGGCAGCGGTAAATATTATGCCGCGTGAAGTTATGAAAGGGTTAGGAATGAATGTTGACACTACATATGGGAAATGTTATGCAATGGACAATAGATATGTCCCTGTTGTAGGAATAATGAAAGAAGTTGAGTTTAAATTTCCTGAATATCCTGAGAAATCTTATAAAATTGATATTACTGTAGTAGAAGCTCCACCTAGTTATGGAATGTTGTTTTCAAGACAATGGTCTAATTTAGTAGGTGGTAATTTCCAATTGGATTTGTCTTACGCTTCTATCCCAGTGAATGGCAGGAAAGTGAGAATTGACAGTAAACCAAGATCTATACATATTATTGAAGAAATTGATCCAAGCTTGGCCACATGCTTTTACCACACTGACATGGACAAGTTTAAGGTAAGTATTCATAAAAATAGTATTCAAAATGTCAATTCTATTGAACTATATGCAAGAGAAAACAGTGATCTTATTTGGAAAAAAAAAATTGATGGTTCATGTTGTAAAGAGGGTAATGGGGTAGGAGTGGTTTTTGTTTCTCCAATTGGGAAATATTTTAAATATTCCTTTCTATTAGCATTTGATTGTACCAATAATGTAGCAGAATACAAAGCCCTCTTATTAGGTCTAAGAATACTAGAAAAGCATGGTATTAAACTTTTATCTATTTTTGGTGATTCTAAATTGATAATATCTCAAATTAGGAATAAATTTATTACTAAGAATTATAGACTAAAGAAGTATAGGAATGAGATTTGGGATTCCTTGGAGCATTCTGATGCTTTTTCTATAACTTGGGTGGAAAGGTCCAATAATATTCTTGAGATTTTATGGCCAACCTAGCAGTTAAGCATAACAATATCCCTTATGAAGACATCACACAAGTATAAATTAAGACAAGACCTACAATTCTGGATAACATTCACAATTGGCAAGTTTTTGAGGATGATAAAGATATTATCAAATTCCTAACATGTGAAGAGAGATATGAAGATCAATTTATTGATTTGAATGCCCATGTTGAAATAATGGATGGGAAAGAAACTTTGTTTGGAGAAGAAGTGATCCAACTCAAAACTAACAAAATCCCAAAGGGTCTTGTGGCATTAGAGAAGATTTTTGATGTCAAGGATTCCAAGGAAGAAGTCAAAGTTGATAACAACCCTGTGGAAGAAGTGGAGAAAATAAATTTGGGAAATGAGAAAACACCTAGGGAAGTGTTTATTGGTAAAAAATTAACTCCAAAAGTTAGAGCAGATATTATTGGATTATTGAGGAACTATAGACATGTATTCACTTGGTCTTACGATGACCTTAAGGCATACAGAGAAGACTTGTTCCAACATGAAATACCTTTAAAGCATGATGCAAAACCTTTTAGGCAAAGGCAAAGACCTATAAATCCAACTTTGGCTCCTAAAATGAAAGAGGAATTAATCAAGATGAGAGATACAGGTATTATTAAACCAATAAGACATTTGACTTGGTTTTCAAACTTGGTCTCGGTCAGGAAAAAGAATGAGATATTAGGCTCTGTGTGGATTTCATAAATCTTAATATATCCTCACTAAAGGATAACTATGCTTTACCTAATATGGAGGCACTATTGTAGAAAGTGACAGGAAATGAACTATTGTCAATGATGGATGGTTTTTCTGGATATAACCAAGTAAAGGTTAAGGAAAAGGAACAATATAAAATAGCATTCACTACACCCTAGGGCACATATGTCTATGTTAGGATGCCATTCAGACTGACAAATGTTGGGGCTACATTTCAAAGGGCCATGGATGTGGCATTCAAGGAATTTATTGATGTCATTATGGTCATATATCAGGATGATCTCACAACTTATTCCAAAAGGGCAGAAGACCACTGTAAACATTTGGAACAAATTTTCAGAAAAGCCCTTGAATATGGGATATCTTTCAACCCAAAGAAATGTCATTTCAGAGTAACAGAAAGAAAACTACTGGGGCATATCATATCAAGGAATGGTGTAAGAATAGATCCTGAAAGGATTGAAGCTATTGATAAAATCCAAATTCCTAAAACAGTTAAGGGAATTTAATCCTTCTTTGGACAGATAAATTTTGTGAGGCGGTTTGTTCCAAACTTTTCTGAGATTGTCAAACCTTTATCTACAATGCTTAAGAAGAATGCAATCTTGAATTGGACTGATGAGGCACTAAATGCTTTTGTAAAAATTAAGAAAGCAATCAAAGAAGCTCCTGTTTTGAGATCCCCTAATTTCTCAAAACCCTTCCAATTATTTTCATTCGCTTCTTTTCATACTATAGCCATTGTCCTTTTGCAAAAGGATGATGAAGGATATGAGCAACCAATAGCCTTTTTCAGTAAAACCCTCCAAGCATCAGAATTGAATTACGACATAAATGAGAAGCAAGCTTATGCAATGATAAAAGCTATGAAATCATTCAGACCTTACCTTGTGGGTGCTAAGATTGTTTCTTATGTTCCAAATGCTGCAATTAAAGATATATTCAGACAGTCTGAGGTAACAGGAAGAAGATGTCAATGGATAAATCAAATTCAGGAGTTTGATATCAAGATTTAGATCACTAAAATAGTAAGAGGATAGGGATTGGCTAAACTTATGGCAGAGACAAACTTAGATGCAGTTCAAGTAAATCATATAGAGTTGTAAGAATTAGTGACCAGCATTGATCATTGTCCATGGTATACTAACATAGTTTACTTCCTAAAATACATGAAATGTCAAGATGGGTTAAGTGATAATCAAAAAAGAACCATAAAACTACAAGCATCAAGATATGTATTGATTAAAGGGGACTTGTACTTGAATAATAGGGATGGTATTCTATTGTTTTGTTTGGATGAGCATCAAGCAAAGTTAGTTATAAATGAAATGCATGATGGAGTATGTGGTGGGCACTTCTCAGCCAAGACAACTACTCATAAGATATTACAAACTGGGTATTATTGGCCACATATATTTAAGGATTGTTAAGCATATGTTAAAAGGTGTGAAGCATGCCAAAGGTTCTTAGGAAAATTGAAGTATAATGGCGCATTGTCCCTTAACCCTTTGCAAACTGAAGAACCATTCAAAATGTGGGGAATACACTTCATTGGGGAAATTGTAGATGTTTTAAGTGGAGGTCATAAATGGATATTGGTCGCAACAGATTATTTCACAAAATGGGTTGAAGCCATACCCACAAGACAAGCTACAAGTAAGATAGTTATAAAGTTCTTGACAGAAAATATATTAACTAGATTCGGTGTTCCTTGTAAAGTCCTATGCGAAAATGGTATGTGTTTCAAATCTAAGGAATTTTATGAGTTTTGCAATAATTATGGCATTAATTTATCATATTCTTCTCCTTATCATTCCCAAGGTAATGGTCAGGCAGAATCAAGCAACAAAAACATAATGAAGATCATTAAGAGGATGTTAAGCAATAACAAAAGAGCCTGGGATTCAAAATTAAATTTGGCTCTTTGGGCTGACAGGGTGACAATAAAGAAATCCGCAAGATTTGCTCCTTATGAGTTGGTCTATGGGAAGCAAGCATGATTGTCACTAAATAACCTATTGTCGGTCTATAAATTTGTTCAAGAAGAAGAATTAGAAGATATAAACTTTATGGAGGATAGAATGAATCAATTGGCAGAATTAGACGAGATCATAACAGAAGCTCAAGAGAGAAAGTTTAGGCAACAACAGGAGTTACGACACTTCATGATAGAAAGGCTTCAGATAGATCATTCAAGGAAGGCGATTGGGTATGGAAATGGAACGCAAATTGGGTATGGAAATGGAACGCAAAAGATCAGGATAAAGGGAAACATGGTAAGTTTGATGCCTTGTGGTTAGGACCTTATATGGTTGCATCAAAAGAAGGGAGTAATTCTTATTACTTACAAGACATTGATGAGATTGTTCAAGAGTTTCCAACCCATGGTCAGTACCTAAAACCTTTCTTCTCATGAAGTAGGGAGTATCTTCTAAACTTGTGAAATCATTTATCTTAATTTTATCCTTTCTTACTATTTGTCTGCTTCTCCCAGAGATAACTAGATTCTCGTTGTGCCCATGTATGGACACACATCCCCAACTGGAGCCACTGTTGACACCTGAAAATTCAGTCCTGAATTCACGCAAACTTTCCAGGGAAGTGTTTATTATTGTTACA
This sequence comes from Thuja plicata, assembly GCA_018584345.1. NCBI lineage: Eukaryota > Viridiplantae > Streptophyta > Pinopsida > Cupressales > Cupressaceae > Thuja > Thuja plicata. The sequence goes on from MU223262.1 coordinate 1,548,021, forward strand.
TTTTTATATTTATTCCCTTGTTAAAATATGTGAGCAAAGTTAATTTTTATATTAAAAGCATAAGTATATTTGAAATCAAAATAAATGATAAAAAGGGGAAATAATAAGTACATGGGGTAAAAGGAGTGGCGATAGGGAGTTGAACACTCGACCTCTCAAGCCACCCCCTTTTTCCTACATACCTACCTACCCCCCTCTAACCGGTTAGTCTAATTATTTTCTTCGAGTTGTGTGTTAGAGAAAATTGTGTTATCTCATCACTTTTATATTATATGCTACTAAAAGATTTTACATTAAGATGATTTTTTGACTTTCATAAAATATAATACCTTTCTGTTAGCATTATTTTAATTCGCCCTAAAATTACTAAAATAAAATATCATAAATGGGTAAATCATTTTGAAATGTGTTAATATTTTTATTGTTTTGAATTATTTAAATATTGCTGAAAATAAAATCATTTAATATTTTTGGTGTAAATTTAGGTTTTCAAAATATTTAATAGGATGTTGCACATTACACTATAGTAATTTTTGAGATCATTTACTACGGTGAATAAATATGATTGTGTTTTCTTTTCCTTTTTGACCTTGAAATATATCCTTATCACCTTGGATTTTTTGAAAATATTTATTACATAATTTTAGGGTTACCTTAAAATCTTGTTTTCTTTTCAATAATATAACCCTATGCAAATTATTTGAATTATCACTTTAGGGTGAATATTGCCTTCTTTGTATTTTCTAGGGTGAATTTTAATGTTTATAATTATTGTATCCTAGATTTTAGGAACATGCTTATCTATATAAGGAAAAAAAAATTTTTGATCAGTGATCGCTTTTGACTGGAGCTATGAACCAGTGAGGCCACATTTTTGAGGGACCTCATCCTCATATATGATCGACATTTCTTGCCATCCAATTACATTCCACCGCTAGTGGATAGAATCGTGCCTACCTTATGTCTCCCTGCACGATGCCTATCTCCACCGATGCACACCCTTATCACTCCAGTCATCGGTATCACCCCTTATATCTCCCATTTTTGGCGTTTGAGCTCCTTATCTCTCCGGGGGTTTTTTTGTTGCAGTTGGCAATGTGACCCTAAACAGCCACCTTTGTTAGTGCTCGTACGTGTTTTCCATTAGCTTCGAGTAGCAAGTACGACACCCCTTCACTGAGTCACTGGTCGCCCTCCATACATGTCGTTGTGTGAGACAGAAAGAGCAGGGTCGAACAAACATATTAACATGCTTGACCAACAATTCAAACCTGTGACCCGTCGAAAGACAGGCTCGCAACTTGTCATTTCGGTGTGGGCTGAACCCCCTATATAAGGCAAATATTATTTAACATTTTGAAAGGTATTTTATGAGGGAAATCTTCTTATGTTATGATTTCTTAATGATTTATTTTGATATGTTATTAATCATTATGATTAATAATATTTTAAATTGAGATCATTTTAATGATTTGAAAACATTATAAATAATGAACCCTAAATTGAAAATTATTAAAGGGTTATCTAATGTTGGATTAGATTCCATGAATCTTATATCACAAACAGAAGAGGATAATTGAGCAAATTATTCAAAAAATTGACAAACACATATTTTATAAACACGAGAAATGTTTAATCCCTCAAACCATTTATATGGTTAAATTATTGTAATTATTTAGTGGTAGTTTTTTAGGATTAGCTATTTATGAAAGGGCATGTCCTTTCATAGGAAATTTTTGAAACAAATATAAATATTAGGTTATTTGAACATTCAAAGATTAGAATGAAATTTTTGGGAAAGACTCTATGTACAAATTGGATTCATACTGCAATGTCGAATTCTAAAGTACCAGCTTTTAATTAATAAATAAAAGATAAGTGCCTTTTCTTATTCTGCTTAATGTTATAATTTGTAGTGTTTCTAGTTAATCTTTAGATTTATCTAGCAATAGATTAATTCATTGTGTTGTATTCTCTTGATTTCATATTTCTATTTTGGTTTAAAGTTTGAATAGTCAGTAGGAGGTTGTATTTATTGCATCTCCTTCTGTTCAATTGGTCTCTGTAATAGAGTTAAATTCGATTGAACTAACTTTAAATTCTAAATTGAATTATTCTTCAAGTAGAAGCCTATGGATTGATGGTCTTGTTTTGTCTATAACAAGTTATTGTAAAACCGTCTCTGAATTGTACATAGGACTGGGAGCATTCTTGACTCTTTAGCCCAAGCATTAATTAGGCACTGGTCTTGTTATTTGTTAGCATTGTCATTTCAGCATTATATCTAAAAGTTTATTAATATCAAATCCATTTTTATATCACTATATTGTTTATATGTTTATGTTAATTATATCTTGTTGTAATCTCATATATTGATTATTATTGATCTTTTAAAGCAAATTACATAATTTAGATTAATTTATAGCTTTATATTTGGGCCTACCAACCCTGGTTTACTAACCTAAATTGCAGGGATTCAAATCAAATTAAAGATTGAATTTGTTAGTTGGTGAAAGTGATCAGATATCAGATCCATCATTTTTGAGCCCCAACACAACCGATCCTATATGGTGTATCTCCAATAGTATTTTGTTCCCTCCTCCTCAAGAATAAATATTAGAACCCTTGCCCGCCTATGATAAAAAAAAATTCCCGCTAGATCTAGACACATCATGCCTCCAATCAAACCTGTTAAATATAGTGCCACTCGTGGTAGCGCTACCTGCATTGTTCCTCTCTAGGGAATCCACTGTTGTGACCATGGTAGAGTGACAAACTGTCATCAGAAATATTTCACCATGTAGGGATCTGAGCCCTCTAGCATGTACTCTAATATTATGCCTCTAATCAGCACATGGTATATCCTCTAGACATCGAACAATGTGAAAGCTCGATGTATCATTATGTCAGTACTCTAGAAGTGTAGTCATGAGTGGATTATGCACTCATAGTATCAGCCACTCATGTACATGGTCAAGGTATCATAAGGTCACCTATCCCCACTCTATTGTTGTAATCTCTTAGCTCCATCGTGTCGGGCCAACACTCCCTCGAAGATAGCGGAGGCTCCTTTGCCCTCATCCAATCAACCTATGTCTGTTAGTATATTCTAGCCCACTTCTTCCCCTATCCCATCTCAAATTGGAGAAACATATCCCCGATCCCACCCTTGGTTAGTCCCTGAACCTACAACATCCAATTTAGGGCCTTTCATTCTAGTCTTCTAGCTCAATCAAAGGAGACATCGATTGGGAGTCAGAGATGTAGATCAACGAAAATATTGATCCACAAAGATGATGATTGGTTGATTGACGTCTCTATCCCCCTAAACCTCATCTTTGTAGATGTCAATCTTTCAATCAACACCTTTGCCTCGACAGCTAAACCTACCCCTATTAAATGTTAAAAACACATTAAATATGAAATTTGAAAACAAAAAATGAAGCACAAGGGAAGTGTTTTTGAACTAACAGGTGGGTCCTAGTTGGCGAGTCTCTGCTAGGTCTGGATGTGATCCCCAAGTTGAATCCTCTCTCTCTCATTAGCCATGTCATTGTCACTTGATCAAATTTTTATATTGATCATGGTAAAAGTGACCCTTTATGGGGCCTTTTGGCCTACATATAAACCCCCTTGGCCTGTTTTTCATACGGGTCTCCATTTTTTGTCCCTTTTCTCCCATCCCTTGATGGTCATGCAATTTTTCAACCTTTTCTTCCTATTTCTTCCTTTTTTTGTCCTTTCTACCTTTTTCAAGAAAATTCCTCAAAATTTATTTTTTCTGTTATTTTCTTGAGGGGGCACAACCTTTCACTGTCATCGCTTCGGCATGACTCTAAGGTACCCAATTTCTTTTGGGGAAACTTATTTCCTTTTCTTTGAAGTGACCCCAATTGTGACGCTGCATCAAAGATGGACAAAATCTAAATGTCTAAAATTATTCCTATCAATTAAAATTAATTTAATAAATAGTCCTTGCAACATTATAATTAATTTTAATTAATTAATTATCTTTGTTATATTCCTCTACCCATTTAATTAAATTTATTTAATTATCTATCGATTGTGAATTGGTCAACTCGTGAAGTTCAATGGTTCTCATTGAGCCCACTAGTGTTAAAAACTCGTGAAGACATCTGATAAGGGATGAGGTCGGGATTGTGCCCTGGGTGAATTTGGCAGAATGGATACCCCTCAGTCCTTGGCTCTCAGCCAAAGAGAATGAACTATTCTCAAAATAAAAAATATTCAATTAAGTTGGGTTCATTACCTTAAGGTATTTAATCTAATTTATTACTTGGTCCTGCATAAATCCTATTTAAATAAATTACTAGTTTATTTATTCCTCACACTATCCTACTTGCTTCTAAAGTGGGTTTAAATTAATTAATTTGATTTAAATCCTAATCGAAACCTAGATCCTACCCTACACCCATCACCTCACTCACTAAACCTACATTCATTGTTAATCTCCCACTAATAATGCTTAAAAAGTGATTCCTAACCTCATTAGAAACTCCTCCCAAGGAAGCCACCCAACTTCCTCAAATACTCTTACACTCTTGTCCCCCCACTCCTTTCTCCAAGGTTTATCACACATGTGTGAGAATCCTTGGGCCCTTCAAACCTTAAATGTCCATCTCGTCTCAAGTTGACTTTTGCATGTCCATCCCTTCTAGCCTATGTGTCCCCTTATGTGGCTCCTATGTGTATGCCATATAGGTTCCACCTCATCCAAGCCCTCACCCTTGCTCCAAAAATGTATAAATAGGAATTATTACTCTTGAATTTTCATCTCTCATATTTGCATTGTTATCATGTTAGGTTCATTCTATAATTTAGAAGCATTTTAGCAATATCATGTTAGTTTGATTTCATATCCTTGAATCTATATTATCATGTTAGCTTAATCATGAATCAATGCTAGTTTACATCTTTAATTTCATCTCTTAGCTTCATTACTTCATCTTCATTTTTGAAAGCTTGAGACTAGTTCCTCATACTAGTTCTTGAGTTTTTCAATCATCCATTAGGTTGCATTATAAGATCTTCAACCATTTTCAAGTATCATTTGGGGATTTAAATCTATTATATTTTGGGGAGTGTGTCCACATCTCCACAAAAGAGAAAATCAAACAAGCCATTTGTGTGCACTTGTTTTGGCTCTATCAAAGGTTGTGTGTAAAGCTTTGTGTTTAGTTCAAGTTGCATGCATGTTTTGATTTATAATGTGCTAACCCACTAACCTTTTTCATATTTGATCTTATTCCACATAGGTAGGTTTTCATGCATACAATTTTATTTCATGATGTAGTTTAAAGAATGAAGACCTTATATTTTGTATTATAACTCTAGGTTTAACAATAGGACATTTTGTCTACCTCACTAAGATTCAAAATTTGACATAGATTAAACATAACCAACCAAAATGGGTAGGGGAAATATCAACTATAGTGGATCGATAAATGGGCCAAACAATGAATAGCATGAATGTTTGAGCCAAATCCTCAACCTCTTAACCTAATAATGAGATATAATGGGCAAATTAGAATAAGATTTTAGGGAAATTCAAGGAGGCCAAATCCAAAATGATAACCATAGAAATAAGGAGAAAGCCCGAACGAGGGTCATAACCAAGGAAATAAAGACAACAAAAATAATTAGGGTAGGATTGCAAAATAATTGGGTAAGGACCTCAAGAAGGTTTTTCAAATCAAATTTTATGGTGGGACCATCAAAAAAGAGAGTGAAGGCTTGGGACATTGAGATGGGAAAGTATTTTGAGTTCTAAAATGTACCCAGTGAGACTAAGACTATGCAGGGTACTGTAACCACCTGAATTTGGTCTGTCGCAACTATGGACCCTATTTGCCCTAAGTGTGATCATACCCTCGATTTATGTCCAAACGACCCTGTTACTGCTTGGCATATTTCTTTTAATCAATTTA
>MU223262.1:1555321-1572252 GCA_018584345.1 Thuja plicata
TATTACTATATGCTAGTTTGTTACTTCTATTTCATCTTTTATAGCTTAAATGCATGCTTATTTCATCATTTAGCTTGTTTTCAATTAAAATCCTTCATGCTAGAATAGTATTGGTCACTGATTTATACCATATTCTGAGGGCTAAATATGTTATTTATTACACTCTTTCTAGTTAGAAGGCAATAGGCCGATATTAGTGGTTTTTGAATGTTTTATCTAACCATTTATACTAATGCAATGACCTATTGAGTGTTTGTGTTGATTCTGACAGGTACCCAAATACACACACACAGGTACAACTCAACTCACTGATGAAGTAACAACTTGGTGGGATAATGAAAAAGTTTAGAAGTCATTTCAATGGGAGATAACTTGGGAGATTTTTCTCCAAGTTTATAGGAAGAGGTAGTTACCCCAACTTTTATTTGCTAATAAGATGGTCAAATTTCATTAATTGACCCAAGGCAATATTATGATGGCATAATAGTCATAAAATTGCTCCCATTCGCTTAAGTGTGTACCACAGTACTAGATGGATGAGCAATTCAAGATATGTAAGTTTATTGTAGGCATGCAATTAGCTCAAATTTGATTGGAAGTGGATATCCATAACCCTTTGAGTGTGGATGAGGTTTTTGAAAAGGCAACTAAGTGGGAACAAAAGCTTCATCAAGTAGCTAACTACCACAAGAATTGAGATACTAGATTTGAGAATAAGATATTAATAAATATTGCATTAATAATCATTATGGTGGATCCTCTAGACATCAGCACATGGTAGATCCTCTATACATCAAACAATGTGATATCTGGTTCTCTAGTAGGTAGGTGAAAGCTCGATGTATCATTGTGTCAGTGCTCTAGAAGTACAGTCATGAGCGCATTATGCACTCATAGTATCAGCCACTCATGTACATGGTCAAGGTTACACAAGGTCACCCATCCCCCACTCTATTTTTGTCAGCTTCCCTCTTAGCTCCATCATGTCAGGCCAACACTCTCTCAAAGATAGCGGAGGCTCCTATGCCTGCATCTAATCAACCTATGTCTGTTAGTATATTCTAGCCAACTTCTTCATGTATCCCATCTCAGATTGGAGAAAAATGTCCCTGATCCCACCCTTGGTCAGTCCTTGAGCCATCAATGTTTGATTTAGGGCCTTTGTTTCTAGTCTTCTGGCTCAATCGACGAAAATGTCGATTTGGAGTCATAGATGCAGATCAATGAAAATGTTGATATGCAGAGACAATGATTGGTAGATCATCATCTCTATCCCCCTAACCCCCATCTTTGTAAAAGTTGATCTATTGATCAACACCTCCACCTCAACAGCTAAACCTAACCCTATTAAATGCTAAAAAAACATTAAATATGAAAATTGAAAACCAAAAATGAAGCATAAGGGAAGGGTTTAGGAACTCACAGGTGGGTCCTAGTCGAAGGGTCTTTTCTAGGTCTGGATGCGCTCACCAAGTTCACTCCTCTCTCTCTCTCTCTCTCTCTCTCTCTCTCTCTCTCTCTCTCTCTCTCTCTCTCGTTAGCCATGTCATTGTCACTCACCCCATTTTTTCTATTGATCATGGTAAAAGTGACCCTTTGTGGGGTCTTTTGGCCTACTTATAGCCCCCCTGGCCTATTTTTCATCCTAGACTCCATTTTTTATCCATTTTCTCCCATCCTTTGATGTTCATGCAATTTTTCAACCTTTTCCTCCTCTTTCTTCATTTTTCTTTCCTTTCTTCCTTTTTCAATAAAATCCCTCAAAATTTACTTTTCACGTTATTTTATCGAGGGGGCACAACATTTCACCATCATCGCTTTGGCATGACTCTTAGGTACCCAATTTCTTCTGGGGCATCTTATTTTGTTTTCTTTGAAGTGACGCCACTTGCGACACCACATCAAAGATAGGAAAAATGTAGACGTCTAAAATTGTTCCTATTAATTAAATTTATTTTAATTAATAATCCTTGCAACATTATAATTAATTATAATTAATTAATTATCTTTGTTATATTCCTCTACCTATTTAATTACATTTATTTAATTAAGTTGGGTTCATTACCTAAGGTATTTAATCTAATTTATTACATGGTCCTACATAAATCCTATTTAAATAAATTATTAATTTGTTTATTCCTCACAATATCCCACTTGCTTCTAAACTGGGTTTAAATTAATTAATTTAATTTAAATCCTAATCCAAACCTAGATCCTACCCTACACCCATCACCTCACTCACTAAACCTACCTTTATTGCTAATCTCCCACTAATCATGATTAAAAACTGATTCTTAACCTCATTAGCAACTCCTACCAAGGAAGCCACCCAACTTCCTTAAATACACTTACACGCTTGTCCCCCACTCCTTTCTCCAAGGTTTCTCACAAATGTGTGAGAAGCCTTGGGCCCTTCAAACCTTAAATGTCCATCTTGTCTCAAATTGACTTTTGCATGTCCATCCCTTCTAGCCGATGTGTTCCCTTATGTGGCTCCTATGTGGATGCCATATAGGTTCCACCTCATCCAAGAACTCACCCTTGCTCCAAAAATCTATAAATAGGAACCTTGCCTCTTGCATTTTCATCTCTCATATTTGCATTGTTATCATGTTAGTTTCATTCTATAATTTTAGAAGCATTTGAGAAATATCATGTTAGTTTGATTTCATAGCCTTGAATCTATATTATCATGTCAGCTTAATCTTGAATCAATGCTAGTTTAAATCTTGCATTTCATCTCTTAGCTTCATTAGATCCTCTCCATTGTTGAAAGCTTGAGACTAGTTCCTCATACTAGTTCTTGAGTTTTTCAATCATCCATTAGATTTCATTATAATATCTTCATCCATTTTCAAGTATTATTTGGGGATTTAAATCTATTATATTTTGGAGAGCACGTCCACATCTCCACAAAAGAGAAAATCAAACAAGTCATTTGGGTGCACTTGTTTTGGCTCTATCGGAGGTTGTGTGTAAAGCTTTGTGTTTAGTTCAAGTTTCATGCATGTTTGTATTTATAATGTGCTAACCCACTAACCATTTTCATGTTTGATCTTGTTTCACACATGTAGGTTTTCATGCATACAATTTTATTTCATGATGTAGTTTAAAGAGTGAAGATCTTATATTTTGTATTATAACTCTAGGTTTAACAATAGGACGTTTTGTCTACCTCACTAAGATGAAAACTTTGACATAGATTAAACCTAACCAACCATAATGGGCAAGGGAAATATCAACTGTAATGGATCGATAAATGGGCCAAACAATGAATAGCATGAATGTTTGAGCCAAATCCTTAACCTCTTAACCTGATAATGATCTATAATGGATAAATTAGAATAAGATTTTATGGAAATTCAAGGAGGCCAAATCCAAACTGATAACCATAGAAATAAGGAGAAAAGGAATGAGGGTCATAACCAAGGAAATATAGACAACAAAAATAATCAGGGTAGGATTGCAAAAGAATTGGGTAAGGACCTCAAGAGGGCTTCTCCAATCAAATTTGATGGTGGGACCATCAAAAAAGAGAGTGAAGACTTGGGCCATTGAGATGGGAAAGTATTTTGAGCTCTAAAATCTACCTAGTCAGACTAAGGCTATGTAGGGTACAAATCAACTCACCGATAAAGTAACAACTTGGTGGGATAATGAAAAAGTTGAGAATTCATTTCTATGGGATATAACTTGGGAGATTTTTCTCCAATTTTATAGGAAGAGATAGTTACCCCAACTTTTATTTGCTAATAAAATAGTCAAATTTCATAAATTAACCCAAGGCAATATTATGATGGCATAATAGTCAGAAAATTTCTCCCATTCGCTTAAGTGTGTACCACAGTACTAGATGGATGAGCGATTGAAGATATATAAGTTTATTGTAGGCATGCAAGCTCAAATTTGATTATAAGTGGATATCCATAACCCTTTCAATATGGATGAGGTTTTTGAGAAGGCAACTAAGTGGGAACAAAAGATTCATCAAGTAGCTAACTACCACAAGAATTGAGATGCTAGATTTGAGAATAAGATATTATAAATCTTGCATTAATAATCATTATGGTAGATCCTCTAGACATCAACACATGGTAGATCCTCTAGACATCGAAAATGTGATAGTCGACTCTATAGTAGGCATGCGAAAGCTCTATGTATCGTCATGTCAGTGCTCTAGAAGTGCAGTCATGAGCGCATTATGCATTCATAGTATTGGCCACTCATGTACATGGTCAAGGCTGCACAAGGTCACCTATCCCCCACTTTGTTGTTGTCAGCTTCCCTCTCAACTCCATCATGTCGGGCCAACACTCTCTCGAAGATAGCGGAGGCTCTTGTGCCTACATCCAATCAACCTATGTCTATTAGTATATTCTAGCCAACTTCTTGTATCCCATATCATATTGGAGAAACATGTCCCCGATCCCACCCTTGGTTAGTCCCCGAACCCACAACGTCTGATTTAGGTCCTTTCTTTGTAGTCTTCTGGCTCAATCGACGGAGATGTCAATTGGGAGTCAAAGATGTAGATCAACAAAAATATTGATCCACAGAGACGATGATTGGTCGATCATTCTCTCTATCCCCCTAACCCCTTGTCTTCATATATGTCGATCTATTAATCAACACCTCCACCTTGACAGGTAAACCTACCCCTGTTAAATGCTAAAAAAACATTAAATATGAAAATTGAAAACAAAAAATGAAGCACAAGGGAAGGGTTTAGGAACTCACAGATGGGTCCTAGTCGACGGGTCTTTGCTAGGTCCATACACGCTCCCCAAGTTGACTCCTCTCTCTCTCTCTCTCTTATTAACCATGTCATTGTCACTCGCTTCAATTCTTCTATTAATCATAGTAAAAGTGACCCTTTGTGGGGCCTTTTGGCCTACTTATAGCCCCCTTGGCCTATTTTTCATCCCGGTCTCCATTTTTAATGCATTTTCTCCCATCCTTTGATGCTGATGCAATTTTTCAACATTTTCCTCCTCTTTCTTCCCTTTTCTGTCCTTTATGCCTTTTTCAATAAAATTCCTCAAAATTTATTTTTCATATTATTTTCTCGAGGGGGCACAACCTTTCACCGTCGTCACTTCTGCATGACTCTTAGGTACCCAATTTCTTCTAGGGCATCTTATTTACTTTTCTTTGAAGCGACACTACTTGCGACGCCGCATCAAAGATGGGCAAAATATAGACGTCTAAATTTTTTCCTATTAATTAAATTTATTTTAATTAATAATCCTTGCAACATTATAATTAATTTTAATTAATTAATTATCTTTTTTATATTCCTCTACCCATTTAATTGAATTTATTTAATTAAGTTGGGTTGATTACCTAAGTTATTTAATCTAATTTATTACATGGTCCTACATAAATCCTATTTAAATAAAATCCTAATTTATTTATTCCTCACAATATCCCACTTGCTTCTAAACCAAGTTTAAATTGATTAATTAATTTAAATCCTAATCTAAACCTAGATCCTACCCTACACCCATAACCTCACTCACTAAACCTTCCTTTATTGTTGATCTCCCACTATTCATGCTTAAAAAGTGATTCCTAACCTCATTAGCAACTCCTCCCAAGGAAGCCACCCAACTTCCTTAAATACTCTTACACTCTTGTCCCCCCACTCCTTTCTCCAAGGTTTCTCACACATGTGTGAGAAGCCTTGGGCCCTTCAAACCTTAAATGTCCATATCATCTCAAGTTGAATTTTGCATGTTCATCCCTTCTAGCCTATGTGTCCCCATATGTGGATCCTATGTGGATGCCATATAGGTTACACCTCATACAAGACCTCACCCTTGCTCCAAAAATCTATAAATAGGAACCTTGCCTCTTGCATTTTCATCTCTCATATTTGCATTGTTATCATGTTAGTTTTATTATATAATTTTAGAAGCATTTTAGCAATATCATGTTAGTTTGATTTCATAGCCTTGAATCTATATTATCATGTTAGCTTAATCTTGAATCAATGCTAGTTTAAATCTTGCATTTCATCTCTTAGGTTCATTAGATCCTCTTCATTGTTGAAAGCTCGAGACTAGTTCCTCATACTAGTTCTTGAGTTTTCCAATCATCCATTAGCTTGCATTATAAGATCTTCATCCATTTTCAAGTATCATTTGGGGATTTAAATCTATTATATTTTGGAGAGCACGTCCACATCTCCACAAAAGAGAAAATCAAGCAAGCCATTTAGGTGCACTTGTTTTGGCTCTATCAGAGGTTGTGTGTAAAGCTTCGTGTTTAGTTCAAGTTTCAGGCATATTTTGATTTATAATGTGCTAACCCACTAATTGTTTCCATGTTTGATCTTGTTCCACACAGGTAGGTTTTCATGCATACAATTTTATTTCATGATGTAGTTTAAAGAGTGAAGACCTTATATTTTGTATTATAACTCTAGGTTTAATAATAGGATGTTTTGTATACCTCGCTAAGATGCAAACTTTGACATATATTAAACCTAACCAACCATAATGGGTAGGGGAAATATCAACTGTAGTGGATTGATAAATGGCCCAAACAATGATTAGTATGAATGTTTGAGGCAAATCCTCAACCTCTTAAACTAATAATGAGCTATAATTGACAAATTAGAATAAGCTTTTAGGGAAATTCAAGGAGGCCAAATCCAAAATTATAACCATAGAAATAAGGAGAAAAGGAATGAGGGTCATAACAAAGGAAATAAAGACAACAAAAATAATCAGGGTAGGATTGCAAAAGAATTGGGTAAGGACCTCAAGAGGGTTTCTCCAATCAAATTTGATGGTGAGGCCATAAAAAAAGAGAGTGAAGACTTGGGCCATTGAGATGGGAAAATATTTTGAGCTCTAAAATCTACCCAGTGAGACTAAGACTAGGCAGGGTACAAATCAACTCACCGATGAAGTAACCACTTGGTGGGATAATGAAAAAGTTGAGAAGTTGTTTCTATGAGAGATAACTTGGGAGCTTTTTCTCCAAGTTTATAGGAAGAGGTAGTTACCCCAACTTTTATTTTCTAATAAGATGGTAAAATTTCATAAATTGACCCAAGGCAATATTATGATGGCATAATAGTCAGAAAATTTCTCCCATTCGCTTAAGTTTGTACCACAGTACTAGATGGATGAGAGATTCCAGATATGTAATTTTATTGTAGGCATGCAAGCTCAAATTTGATTAGAAGTGGATATCCATAACACTTTGAATATGGATGAGGTTTTTGAGAAGGCAACTAAGTGGGAAAAAAAGCTTCATCAAGTAGCTAACTACCACAAGAATTGAGATGCTAGATTTGAGAATAATATATTATTAAATCTTGCATTAATAATCATTATGGTAGATCTTCTAGACATCAACACATGACAAATCCTCTAGACATCGAACAATGTGATAGTCGGCTCTCTAGTAGGCAAGTGAAATCTCAATGTATCATTGTGTCAGTGCTCTAGAAGTGCAATCATGAGCGCATTATGCACTCATAGTATCAGCCACTCATGTACATGGTCGAGGTTGCACAAGGTCACCTATCCCCACTCTGTTGTTGTCAGTTTCCCTCTCGGCTTCATCATGTCCGGCCAACACTCCCTCAAAGATAGTGGAGGCTCTTGTGCATGCATCCAATCAACCTATGTTTGTTAGTATATTCTAGCCAACTTCTTCCTATATACTATCTTTGATTGGATAAATATGTCCTTGATCCCACCCTTGGTCAGTCCCCGAACCCACAACGTCCAATCTAGGGCCTTTCTTTCTATTTTTCTGGCTTAATCGATGGAGACGTCGATTGGGAGTCAGAGATGCAGATCAACAAAAATGTCGATCCACGGAGAGGATGATTGGTCGATAGTCATCTCTATCCCTTAACCCCTATCTTCGTAGACATCGATCTGTTGATCAACACCTTCACCTTGACAGGTAAACCTACACCTATTAAATGCTAAAAAAACATTAAATATAAAAATTGAAAACAAAAAAATGAAGCACAAGGGAAGGGTTCAGGAACTCATAGGTGGGTCCTAGTCGACAGATCTTTGCTAGGTCCAGACGTGCTCCCCGAGTTGGCTCTCTCTCTCTCTCTCTCTCTCTCATTAGCCATGTCATTGTAACTCGCTCCAATTTTTCTACTGATCATTGTAAAATTGACCCTTTGTGGGGCCTTTTGGCGTACTTATAGCCCCCCTTGGCCTGTTTTCATCCTGGTCTTCATTTTTTGTTCATTTTATCCCATCCCTTGATGGTCATGCAATTTTTCAACTTTTTCCTCATCTTTCTTCCTTTTTCTTTCCTTTCTACCTTTTTCAAGAAAATTCCTCAAAATTTATTTTTCATGTTATTTTGTCGAGGGGGCACAACCTTTCACCGTCGTCACTTCGGCGTGACTCTTAGGTACTCAATTTATTCTGGGGCATCTTATTTTCTTTTCTTTGAAGTGACGCCACTTGCGACGCCACATCAAAGATGGGCAAAATGTAGACGTCTAAAATTATTCCTATTAATTAAATTTATTTTAATTAATAATCCTTGCAATATTATAATTAATTTTAATTAATTAATTATCTTTGTTATATTCCTCTGCCCATTTAATTAAATTTATTTAATTAAGTTAGGTTCATTACCTAAGGTATTTAATCTAATTTATTACATGGTCTTACATAAATCCTATTTAAATAAAATCCTAATTTATTTATTCCCACAATATCCCACTTACTTCTAAACTAGGTTTAAATTAATTAATTTGATTTAAATCCTAATCTAAACCTAGATCCTACCCTACACCCATCACCACGCTCACTAAACCTACCTTTATTGCTAATCTCCCACTAATCATGCTTAAAAAGTGATTCCTAACCTCATTAGCAACTCCTCCCAAGGAAGCCACCCAACTTCCTTAAATAATCTTACACTCTTGTCCCCCCACTCCTTTCTCCAAGGTTTATCACACATGTGTGAGATGCCTTGGGCCCTTCAAACCTTAAATGTCCATCTTGTCTCAAGTTGACTTTTGCATGCCCATCCCTTCTAGCCTGTGTGCCCCTTATGTGGCTCCTATGTGGATGTCATATAGGTTCTACCTCACCCAAGCCCTCACCCTTGCTCCTAAAATATATAAATAGGAACGTTGCCTCTTGCATTTTCATCTCTCATATTTGCATTGTTATCATGTTAGTTTCATACTGTAATTTTAGAAGCATTTTAGCAATATCATGTTAGTTTTATTTCATAGCCTTGAATCTATATTATCATGTTAGCTTAATCTAGAATCAATTCTAGTTTAAATATTGCATTTCATCTCTTAGGTTCATTAGATCCTTTTCATTGTTGAAAGCTTGAGACTAGTTCTTAAGTTTTTCAATCATCCATTAGCTTGCATTATAAGATCTTCATCCATTTTTAAGTATCATTTGGGGATTTAAATCTATTATATTTTGGAGAGCACGTCCACATCTCCATAAAAGAGAAAATTAAACAAGCCATTTGGGTGCACTTGTTTTGGCTCTATCAGAGGTTGTGTGTAAAGCTTTGTGTTTAGTTCAAGTTTTATGCGTGTTTTGATTTATAATGTGCTAACCCACTAACCATTTTCATGTTTGATCTTGTTCCACATAGGTAGGTTTTCATGCATACAATTATATTTCATGATGTAGTTTAAAGAATGAAGACCTTATATTTTGTATTATAACTCTAGGTTTAACAATATGACATTTTGTTTACCTCGCTAAGATGCAAACTTTGACATAGATTAAACCTATCCAACCATAATGGGTAGGGGAAATATCAACAATAGTGGATCAATAAATGGGCCAAACAATGAATAGCATGAATGTTTGAGCCAAATCCTCAACCTCTTAAACTAATAATGAGCTATAATAGACAAATTAGAATAAGCTTTTAGGGAAATTCAAGGAGGCCAAATCCAAAATGACAACCATAGAAATAAGGAGAAAAGGAATGAGGGTCATAACCAAGGAAATAAAGACAACAAAAATAATCAGGGTAGGATTGCAAAAGAATTGGGTAAGGACCTCAAGAGGATTTATCCAATCAAATTTGATGGTGGGACCATTAAAAAAAGAGAGTGAAGGCTTGGGCCATTGAGATGGGAAAGTATTTTGAGCTCTAAAATCTTCCCAATGAGACTAAGACTATGCAGGGTACAAATAAACACACCGATGAAGTAACAACTTGGTGGGATAATGAAAAAGTTGAGAAGTCATTTCTATGGGAGATAACTGGGGAGATTTTTCTCCGAGTTTATAGGAAGAGGTAGTTACCCCAAATTTTATTTGCTAATAAGATGGTCAAATTTCATAAATTGACCCAACACAATATTATGATGGCCTAATAGTTAGCAATTTTCTCCCATTCGCTTAAGTGTGTACCGCAATACTATATGGATGAGCGATTCAAGATATGTAAGTTTATTGTAGGCATGCAAGCTCAAATTTGATTAGAAGTGGATATCCATAACCCTTTGAATATGGATGAGGTTTTTGAGAAGGAAACTAAGTGGGAACAAACACTTCATCAAGTAGCTAACTACCACAAGAATTGAGATGCTAGATTTGAGAATAATATATTTTTAAATCTTGCATTAACAATTATTATGGGATTTTTCAAGGAAAGTGGGGATCAATTATCCAAGTCAAATCATCAAAATAAAAATGAAGGGGTAAGTTTATCAAATGTCCACAATCCTAATATATATCATGTATGTCTACATCATGATACATCAAAAGTACATCCTCAAAGAAGGTATATATGTCCATTATCAAAAGTATGTTATCATCAAAACAATCTAAGCATGATTGCCTCTTGATTCTGTAGGATGACCCATCAATGTACCATCACCTGTACCAGTACCTACACTCATAGATGACCCTATGCCATCCCCCCATAAGCTATTGTTTTATCAGATATCAGGTTCTCTAATCCGCCATTCACTCATATACTATTTTTTTTTTCAAACAAGGAAATCCTTCATCTTTGTTCCATTCACATCACATCAATTACAAGTGTTGTGAAAACAACATTGATCTTCGATTTTAGAAAGTTTGCTATCAAGGATTACAGATCCTTCACCCATAACCCAAGGAATGAAGGTCAATTTTGATTCTATATCATAGAATTGTATCTTTTTCTATTAAAGACTCCATCATCTTAGACACACTTCATTTTGGTCAAATACAAATTGGAACCCTTGTCTATCACTTGTTTGCAAAACCTTCATCAAAATTCTAGATAAATCAACTCATCATCCTCTCTATCCAACAATATATCAATAATCATCGATGAATCCAGTATCCATCATCATAAATCATACCATCTAGTGCCATATCAATCATCAAATATTTCTCTTCTTATCTATCGAGAGATCCATCTCATCACACTTTATTCGATCGATCTCTCAAAAGGGAATACCATACACATCATCATCTTGACCATATTAACTTTGGGGCATCCAGTTGGTGTCAAAATCATATCAAGGTTCGAGGCATTTTCTCATCTTCAAAGTTCATCTTTTGTCGGGATTTAAATCGATAAGGCTGGCATTAATCAAATTTGTGCAATCAAAAGGAAATCATTTTCCTTAACTCCAATGCTTACAAAATCATCTTGATTTTAATCACGATGGGGCATACTAGCACCAGGGTGCATAATTTTGTCAATCGAGGCACTTTTTAAAATCAGGGACATCGGACGTCAAAATTATTTTTCTTTTTTTACATCAGGGCATCAAAATGGATCAATTTTCACAACAAAGGTATCATATTTTCATAAAAACATCATATCAGTATCACATCAACATCATCATATCAGAGATTCACGTCAGAACATCATCATCAATATCACATCATATTGGACATCGAATCAACATCAAACGTCAAACGTCAGGTATTATTTGAACCAATGCGCTTCGCTCCTTGATTCAAAGAGGAGCATTTGTAGACACCCTAAATTGGTCAACCAAAGTCAACATGGTCAACCAAAATCAAAAGGGTCAATTGAAGTCAATATCATAGATTAATTAAAAAAGGCATTAATTATTTAAATTTAAGCCTAAAGTTATTAATTAAACTATGTAATTGATTATATCAATTAGTTATATAGTTCAATTAAATAAATCAAATGCAACCCATTTAATCCCCTTACATGGCTAATTTAATTAATTGGTTGATTTAATTAATCCTAATTTATTTGAATAAAGGGGACAAAGAATCAATTAGCCAATGAGAAGAAAGGATGGAGAGCACATGGATCACTCCAAATATTTTCTGTCTTAGCTACTCATTTAGCCTTTAATATCCTCACCATTCATTTTGTCATCTTGTCCCCCTATTTAAAACCCATCACTCAACCTTAACCTCAACCCTACTTTGATCATGGTTAATAACACTTGCCCCCCTACTCTTGGGAATTCCTATAAATAGAAGGTATTTCTTAGTGTAAACTCACCAATTCACATTTAGAGTAAGAAACCACATTTAATTGCATATTGAATTGGGCATTTAGAATTAAAGCATTCTTGAGTAGTATCATCATAGTGGAGAATTCATCCATGTTTAAATATATTTTGAGCATAGAATAGGGAAATTCATCTTAATTCGCATACATTTGCATCTTAGATCCATCTTTTCATCATTATTAGCATAATTCTTATTCTAGGGGTTGTCACTTTAGGATTCTTTACAGCTGAGGGCATTCATTTAGTCCTTCTAGCTAGAGATCCATGAGACCCTCTTAATTGTCTTTCACTTTCAATTTTTTTTAACCTAGTTAGATCTTTCAAATTTGATTGAAAAGTATGTTAAACTAATGTTTCATGTAGGTTTGTGAATTGCAGGTTTACGAACTACATTCAGATCTAAAAACAATTTTGAAGGGTTTACATTGTAGATTATCCAAAATCATCAAATTCTCAGACCTGGTATAAAGAAGCTTGTATTTGGTACAAACACTCTCGCACTTGGTACTAAGTATATCACACTTGGTCTATGAAAGCTAGCATTCTAATAGTGAAAGCTCACACCTGGTATAAAGAAGCTCACACCTGGTCTGTAACAGCTCACACCTAGTGTGTAGTGGCTCGCACATGGTCTTTACAAGCTTGCATTTGGTCCAAATAAGCTCGCACTTGGTCCAAAGAAGCTCACATTTGGTTTTGGATTTTGAACAAGCTCCATTTGATGTTATGTTGTACATTTTCATGAATTCTATCATTTAGTGAATTTTTCATGACATTTAGGGAGGTTTGCATATCATTTAGGAAAGTTTGCATGACATTTAGGGAAGTTTAAATATCATTTAGAGAAGTTTGCATAACATTTAGTAAAGTTTGCATGTCATTTAGGGAAGTTTGAATCTCATTTAGGAAATTTTGAATGACATTTAGGGACGTTTACTATTAGTAATAACTGAGAGGGGGGGTGAATCAGTGGCCTCAAAAATTTATCCTTTAATCACTAACCACCAATCAAATAAATCTTAGATTATTAAGTCCCTACAAGATGCATGCCATGAAATACTTATAATATTTGACTGTCTGTCAGTTTACCTTGTCTGTCCTTATTCTCCTTGATAACCGATAAGCAGTAAAAACTATTTACCGATACTCAATAAATATGCAGAGTATACCAATCAATCCAGAAATGCATATGTGAAATGTAAAATAATGAAGTAATAAACCATACACACATAACACATGGATTTTAACGTGGAAACCCTGTTAAGGTAAAAAACCACTGGGATCGGTACCCCAAATTTTCACTCTTCTAAAGTGAGCCCTGTTAGGAGCCAACCCTGTTAAAGGTTACAAACACACTATTAAGTGTGACCTGGTTAGAGGATTTTTATAAATAGAATGTCACTTGATACCTGGCATGTATATGCTACCAATATTGATCAACCTCTATGGGAACAATAGGTATCTGGAATATCTAGTGCTACCTAACTGCATCAGCCTCCTTAGACTGTGTGTCTGTATCGAGCACTCAATGCTATCTTCATGACAATATTTTTGGCAATCTGTTAGGATATACCTCAATTATAGAAGACGGTTAAGTCCTACTCTGTTTAGAGACTTAATGCTTCAATGGTTAAACTAAAAAACAATGACCTATTTCTAATGCAACTTGAATTGCAGATTTTTAGATCTATTTAAGTACAATACCTCTTTGATCAATGTATCAATTCAATTCTTTGTGCTCCACCCTTTCTACTCTGCGATGTTGTGCTTCACTGTTTGTTTGTGTCCACAGAATTCCTTAGCTCTCCTTCAGCTTGATTGATCAAGACTGTATGAAGTTATCCTTCATTAGTTTCTCTTCATCATCCTTTTCTATTCACTCCCCATGTATCTTATTGCTTGCGGAAATGAATTATGCTTGTCTCTTATATAGACATGATATTCCTTAATTCTTGATTCTTGATTCTTGGTGTGAAAAATAATCCACCCAATCTAATTTATGGCTTTAACTCCTGATTTATCTCATAGTTATCTTCTTGCCAACTCTACAAATCTTCTTTAAATCAATTACTTAACTCTAGGTGAATAAAACAAATTTTAAAAAAAAATTAAGTCTATCCTTAAGCTCTGCCAGCTAGATATTTTGTCATTTTCTTAACTCTTTGTTCTGTCGGTTAACGCTACAGTTCATCATCGGTGACAACTGCCAGTTCCGTCAGTGTAACTCCAGTTAGCTTTGGGATCTCTGTCCATCAGGCATCATTGGATTTTTCTTCATTGGGAAACACTATCTTCTGCTCATCGGGCATCACTGTGACTTTTTCTTTGCCTTTACCGATGGTGTGCACTCCGTCGGTGTTGTCTGTCACTTAGTGAATACTTAACTTTCATGCATTGCTGAAAGCATAATCTTTGTTCCATTGATTCTCTAAAGTCTTTGGCATTATGTTTATGACCATACAGATGATATTAAGTTGACATCAATGACAATATAAGCCATTAACTGATTTAATGTCTTGCATCATCTTCAACTCAACATTATCAAACATTCAATCAATTACATGTCATCAATCTCTCCCTTTGGCATTGATGGCAACATACTATATTATCACACTATACTATTTCTAATACAATATGAAATACAATTGTTGAGATTTGTCAAATTACTAAACACTTTGTTTTGATAATTGATAAAAATGTCTGACCATCGGTAAGCTCTGTGTTAGCTTAGATTTGATTCTTGTAGTTTTCTGTGTATCTTCTTCTGATGTGTTGTGTTCTCTTTTTGTGTCAATTTCTCTCTTGATTGTTCTTCTTCTTTGATGTCTTTGTCTTTTGTCAGCAACTCTCCCTTTGTATATGCTTTCTTTATACAAATTCTCTCCCTGTGGATATGATCTCTCCCTGTTGGAGTAATCTGATGTGGATAATCTTTCTTCTTTTGAAGACTGTGATAATATGGAAACTTTCTCTCCCTTTGACAACAATGCCAAACAAATATCTCACAGATATCTGACATTTTATGTCAAACAACTATTTTCTTCTATCCATAATATATTCCTTGAATTTTCCTTATCCATCAGCAATATAACAATATGCTCTGGTGCTTGGTTATGATATATACCTTTCTGTATATAGATGTAGCTTTGAAGTTCATCTTGTTACTTGCATCAACATGAGTGATATTCTGATAATATATAGGTTGATGCAGCCTTTAGTCTTTTACTGACTGGTAGACAAGGGTTTGACCCCTAGTCTCTTTCTCAGGTACTCAAATGTATCCTTGGGCAATGGCTTGGTGAAGATATCGGCCAATTGTTCTTTTGATTGCACATATTCAAGTATCACCTCTTTTTCTTCAACTTGTTCTCTTAAATAATGATACTTGATTGCAATGTGTTTAGTCTTGGAATGCGTGACTAGATTCTTGAAAATGTTTATTGCATTGGTGTTATCACAATAGATAACCACTGGTTCTGAGATCTTCATATGCATACCTTCCAGCAATTGTTTGATCCATGCAATATTTGAGCAATTTGCAGCAACAACAACATATTTTGCTTTTGCAGTAGACTAAGAGATGCATCCTTGATTTTTGCTAATCCATGTGACAAGTCTATCACCCATGAATAATGCCGCTCCAGTTGTGCTCTTACAGTCATCAAGATTTATAGCCCAATCAACGTCGGTAAACACCTTAAGTTCAAATTTGCCTTCTCTTCTATACCATAAGTCAAATTCCTCAGTATTCTTTAGATATCTTAGAATTCTTTTCACAGTAGTCATATGTGATTCCCTGGGGTTAGCAAAAAATCTAGCAACAATTCCTACTGCATGTGCAATATCTGGTATAGTGTGTACAACATACATGAGTTTTCCTATCATTGATCTATACAAAGTCTGATTTACCTCTGTTTACTTGTCTTCCTTTGTTAATTTATATCCAGTAGCCATCGGTGTTCCAAGTGGTTTGGAATCTTCCATCTTGAATATTTTTAGGACCTCTTTGATGTATTTGGACTATGTAATGAAAATACCTTCACTTTGTTGAATGATTTGTAAACCAAGAAAGAACTTGATCTCTCCAAACATAGACATCTCAAACTCTTTGCTCATCTCATTAGCAAATGATTTGCATAGCATATCATTGCCTCCAAATATGATGTCATCAACAAATATTTCAGCAATCAAAGTGTTAGCATCAGTATCTTCTTTCAAATAAAGATTACTATTTTCACTAGTCCTTATGAATCCAATACTTATTAGATAGGAATGAAGTCATTCATACCAGGCTCTGGGAGCTTGTTTTAATCCATACAAGGCTTTTTTAAGTCTACATACCATTTTCCTCTTGTCTGGATCCACAAACCCTTCTGGTTGCTCAATGTATACCTCTTCTTCAAGTATTCCATTTAGGAATGCTGACTTGACATCCATTTGATATACTTTGAATCCT
>MU223262.1:1574720-1584721 GCA_018584345.1 Thuja plicata
ATATAGGCAATAAGGTTCTTAAGATTTTACTTACCACTGTCTCCTCTTCAAGTGTACCTCCAACACCTCGTATAGCATTGACTACTTTTATTCTTGTGTTGTACTGTGTGATGTTTTCACCTTCTTTTATTCTGAGATCATCAAACTTTCCTCTAACGATTTCTACCTTGGATCTCAGAATGTTTGTATCACCTCCATGTACAAGCTTCAGTTTGTCCCACATTTTCTTTTCCGTTGTGCAATCTTTGACATCTTCAAATTCAGCATCGAAGAGAGAGGAAGAAAGCTCTATAACCATGCAATTATTCTCATGCTTCACTCTCAATTGATCTACTATAAATGGTCCTATAGGCAACACATATTCAGTGTCTAAGTATTGAGAAACATCATTACCAATACCTGATAAGTGGAGTCTTATCCTGCTTTGCCATGAAGCAAAGTTGTCTTTGTTCAACTTGGGCACATCTAGTCATTTCATCTTGTGATCTTTACTTAGGTGTTGAAACCTTCATTCTAAGCACACAAGCTCTGATACCAATTGTTAGTAATAACTAAGAGGGGGGGGTGAATCAGTGGCCTCAAAAATTTATCCTTTAATCACTAACCACCAATCAAATAAATCTTAGATTATTAAGTCCCTACAAGATGCATGCCATGAAATACTTATAATATTTTACTGTCTGTCAGTTTACCTTGTCTGTCCTTATTCTCCTTGATAACCGATAAGCAATAAAAAACTATTTACCGATACTCAGTAAATATGCAGAGTATACCAATCAATCAAGAAATGCATATGTGAAATGTAAAACAATGAAGTAATAAACCATACACACATAACACATAGATTTTAATGTGAAAACCTTGTTAAGGGAAAAAACCACTGGGACCGGTACCCCAAATTTTCACTCTTCTGAAGTGAGCCCTGTTAGGAGCCAACCTTGTTAAAGGTTACAAACACACTGTTAAGTGTGACCTTGTTAGAGGATTTTTTATAATGGAATTTCACTTGATATCTGGCATGTATATGCTACCAATATTGATCAACCTCTATGGGAACAATAGGTATCTGGCATATCTGGTGCTACCTAACTGCATCAGCCTCCTTCTTAGGTTGTGTGTCGGTATCGGGCACTCAATGCTATCTTCATGACAATCTTTTTGGCAATCTATTAGGATATACCTCAATTATAGAAGATGGTTAAGTCCTGCTCGGTTAAGAAACTTAATGCTTCAATGGTTAAACTGAAACACAGTGACCTATTTCTAATGCAACTTTAATTGCAGATTTTTAGATCTATTTAAGTATAATACCTCTCTGATCAATGTATCAATTCAATTCTTTGTGCTCCACCCTTTATGCTCTGTGATGTTGTGCTTCACTGTTCATTGATGTCTGCAGAATTCCTTAGCTCTCCTTCAGCTTGATTGATCAAGACTGTATGAAGTTATCCTTCATCAGTTTCTCTTCAGCATCCTTTTCGATTCACTCCCCATGTATTTGATTGCTTGTAAAAATGAATTATGCTTGTCTCTTATATAGACATGATATTCCTTAATTCTTGATTCTTGACGCTTGGTGTGAAAAACAATCCATCCAATCTGATTTACGGCTTTAACTCCTGATTTATCTCATAGTTATCTTCTTTCCAACCGTACAAATCTTCTTTAAATCAATTACTTAACTCTGGGAAAATAAAACAAATAAAACAACCAGTTAAGTCTATCCTTAAGCTCTGCCAGCTAGATATTTTATCATTTTCTTAACTCTCTGTTCTGTCGGTTAACTCTGCAGTTTGTTGTCGGTGACAACTGCCAGTTCCATCGGTGTAACTCCAGTTAGCTTCGAGATCTCTGTCTATCGGGCATCATTGGATTTTTATTCATCGGGAAAAATTGTCTTCTTCTCATCGGGCATCACTGTGACTTTTTCTTTGCCTTTACCGATGGTTTGCACTCCGTTGGTGTTGTCTATCACTTAGTGAATACTTGACTTTTATGCATTGCCGAAAGCATAATCTTTGTTCCATTGATTCTCTAAAGTCTTTGGCATTATGTTTATGACCAGATAGATAATATTAAGTTGACATCAATGATAATATAAGCCATTAACTGATTTAATGTCTTGCATCATCTTCAGCTTAACATTATCAAACATTCAATCAGTTACATGTCATCAGTTTACATATCATTTAGAGAAGTTTGCATATCATTTTGAAAAGTTTTCATATCATTTAGGAGATTCTACATAAACATTTTGTAAATCTCTCATTGCATTCGGTCTATTCTGAGTTGCATTCAATTGATTGTGAGTTACATTCGGTATGTTCTGAGTTGCATTCAGTCTATTATGAGTTGCATTTTGTTTATTCCAAGTTGCATTTAATCTGTTCTAAGTTGCATTCAGTTTGTTTTGAGTTGCATATGGTGTTGGAATTAATGGGAAGTAGTACTAAGAGGGGAGGGGTGAATCGGTACCTCTAAAAATTTTAACACCTTTCTTAATTCATTATTAGTAATCATACATTACTGCATTACCAACCATTACTGTTGTTCTTTCTTATGTATGTATTGTTTGTTCATAATCTTTAATGGTTTGCAGCATTCGTAGAAATATTCATGAAAATGGTAAACACATAACACAAGATATGGTATCGCAGAAAACTCCTGTTAGGAAGTAAAAACTGCGGCGGGGAGTACACCCATAAAACTTCACTATCTACAGAATGGAAGGAAGCCGGTTAAGGATTACAATTTGATCACTTCTGATGATCTAACCTATTAAGAGTATTAAGGTGGAGACCTATTAAGATCTACTTTGTTAAGAGCTTTAGCAACACTGATTTAAGTGTGCACTTAGTTATGAGATATTACAATAGGACGGTTAAGCCCACCTTTCTTGAAAGGATTTCATTAGTGTACTACACTTGTTATAATGAGTACAAATGTTGACCTAACTATATACAATCTATAATTGTTGATTACATATCCATTAAAGATCTCATAATTATAATATCACCTTAAGTGATTGATGAATACCTTTTTTCTGCTTGTCGGTAGCCTCTGTTCTATTCTTGAAACTGACTTGATTCTATTTATGTCCCTCTTCATGAATTCTCTGTCTGGTCTCTAGTTGCTCTCCGTGGCTACTATCTTCACTTAACAACAACTATTCTCAATGGATTGAACAACTATTTATACAAGTATTTGACCTATCTTGGAATCACGCATTACAATGTTAACTCTTAGATCCAAGGTTTACAACTTGACCTTGATCTTTAGTTTGCATGTTTTAAATCAGTAAAACTAAATAAAACAATAATAAATGCATTGCTTACTCCACACATAATGGATTTAAAAGTAAATCAAGAAGCTATAAATACAACTTCAATGATTTATCTGATGTGGAAAGTCAGATCCACTTTTTGTGGGATGTAACTGACTGTCAGTTCTTGGTTGTCATGTTGAACTTGAAGTTTGTCGGTGTTCCTTTGTTTGAACTTATTTTTGGGTTGCACTGTTGTTACTCGTTGGGTTTCCTTTAACCTTTTTGTCATCAGATAACACTTAACATTGTTTATCAGGTAACTTAGTGTCGGGTGGTGTTGTGCCCTGTTTGTCGGTGTAGAGTAAACCGATAGTGTAGATCATGTTTTTCCTTAAGTATATTAATGGCAAAATATAATGCCTTCAATCTCCCCCTTTAACATTAGTATCAAAAACTGATATGTGCATAATACTAAAGTGTTTAGTATGTACACCATGTCTTTATCCTTGTCATCATATGACTCCCCCTAACTGTATGCATCGGTATAGTATAAATATATGTATATGTATACTATACATTCTTTGTTCTTTGTTATGTAAGTACATATTATTTTCTCCTTGTATTTTCCTTTTACTATACATATTGTTTCCTCCTTTTAATTGAGGTGAGTGAATGAGTGAACATATCAATTTCCCCCTTTCTTTGATACTTATGACAAAAATGTACAACTTATAAGATGTCAAAGATGTGACAAGAATGTGTAACTTACAATGTGTCAAATATATTTGAGTGGGTTGCCTTGATATCTTCGAGCATTTTCTCCCATTTTTCTTTCAGTTGTTCTAGAGCCATGTGTTGTAGCTCTAGCCTCGCGTGCATATCATAAATGTTGTCTAGGATAGACATTTACGGGGTGGAAATTAGTGTATTTTCTTGTGTCACATGTTGTTGCAGGAGTGTAAGTGTCAGTAAGAGCTTAGCTTGGAGCTCATTTAGCTCATCTATGTACTTCATCTCTGCAAATTGCATGTCCTATCTCTGTTTCCTAGCCTGTATTATTTGTTCATCGTGCAATTTAAGTGCTTCTTCAGTGTTGGTGAGACTTTGTGCACTGGACTTAAGATCAACATCAATTTTTGCTATCTTGTCGGTATACTCCTGAGTGAGTTGATCTAAAGTGCACAATTTCTGTATTAAGGTAATAGCTTCTGATATGATTGGATCAATAGTACTTACCAATTCAGATAGCTTAACCTTTTTCAATGCCACTTCCTGGCTTATTTTCTTGGCTAGCTTGAACTCATAATTTTGTTCGAGTCTCTCTTCCATAACCTTCTCAGCGTCAATATTCTAAGATGTTATTGCATCTTTGAGTATTACCAATTGATCAAACATTGGGGCTTTTTGATCAAGATCTATATTGGGTATAATCTGTTGAAGTATTCCTCTTGCTACTTCTAGTACCTTGGCCTCTTTTTTTGCTCTCTTTAGTTTGTCTCGAATAGATTTTCTCTCACAGAGCTTGGCATACTTTGTCAATGCAGTTGGATCCAATGTCCTTGGATCACAAGCTAGAATCTTAATGACTTCATCCAGAGTTACTGGATTCTTATTCTTTCCTTTCTTCTTCTTTGAGATTTGTGGGGATGCAGATGTATGAACTACCTTAGCTAGTTCATTTGTTCTCTCTGAAGTGGCTGGTGAAGGCCTTGTGGAAGATGCTTCTTCTATTTTCTGCTCGGGCGACACCTGTTAGTTTTGTGAAGATGTCTCTCCTTCAACCTTGGGTGTCTCTGCATATTGTTCTTTTGATTGTTTCTCCTTCTCATCTTTTTTTTCTTCTTCACCTTTCCTCTCATCCAGCAGCTCTCTCATCTTGATTCTAGCTTCTTTATACTATTCATAGAACATCTATATCTCAAGCTTTTTGTTCTCAATGTTCTTATCAAGTTTGTACTTCTCCATTGTATGATCTTTTCTCTTAAGCCTTTAATCTTTTCAAGAAGAGACTGTGCTCTGATACCAATTGTTGGAATTAATGGGAAGTAGTACCTCTAAAACTTTTAGCACCTTTCTTAATTCATTATTAGTAATCATACATTACTGCATTATCGACCATTACTATTGTTCTTTCTTATGTATGTATTGTTCCTTCATAATCTTTAATGGTTTGCAACATTCATAGAAACATTCATGAAAATGATAAACACATAACACAAGATATGGTATCACAGAAAAATCCTATTAGGGAGTAAAAACTGCGGTGGGGATGGCACCCACAAACATTTACTATCTATAGAATGGAAGGGAGCCGGTTAAGTCTTACAATTTGATCACTTCTGATGATCTACCATGTTAGGAGTATTAAGGTGGAGACCTGTTAAGATCTACTCTGTTAAGAGCTTTAGCAACACTGATTTAAGTGTGCACTCAGTTATGAGATTTTACAATAGGGCAGTTAAGTCCACCTTTCTTGAAAGGATTTCATTAGTGTACTACACTTGTTAGAATGAGTACAAATGTTGACCTAACTGTATACAATCTATAATTGTTGATTACAAATCCATTAAAGCCCTCAAAATTATAATATCACCTTAAGTGATTGATGAATACCTTTTCTCTACTTGTCGGTAGCCTCTATTCTATTCTTGAAACTGACTTGATTCTATTTCTGTCCTTCTTCATGAATTCTCTGTCTGGTCTCTAGTTGCTCTTCGTGGCTACTATCTTCACTTAACAACAATTATTCTCAATGGATTGAGCACCTATTTATACAAGTATTTGACCTATCTTGGAATCACACATTACAATGTTAACTCTTAGATCCAAGGTTTACAACTTGACCTTGATCTTTAGTTTTCATGTTTTAAATCAGTAAAACTAATTAAAACAATAATAAATACATTGCTCACTCCACACGTAATGGGTTTAAAAGTAAATCAAGAAGCTATAAATACAACTTCAGTGATTTATCTAATGTGGAAAGTCAGATCCACTTTTTGTGGGATGTAACTGACTGCCAGTTCTTGGTTGTCAAGTTAAACTTGAAGTCTGTCGGCGTTCCTTTGTTTGAACTATTTGTCGGATTGCACTGTTGTTACTCGTCAGATTTCCTTTAACCTTTTTGTCATCGGATAACACTTAACATTGTTTATCGGGTAACCTTAGTGTTGAGTGGTGTTGTGCCTTGTCTGTCGGTGTGGGGTAAACAAATAGTGCAGATCATGTTTTTCCTTAAGTATACTAATGGAAAAATGTAATGTCTTCATATGGTCTATTTTGAGTTGCATTTGGTATGTTCTGAGTTTCATTCAGTCTGTTCTGAGTTGCATTTGATTTGTTTTGAGTTGTATTTGGTCTGTTATGCATTACATTTGGTTAATAATAAGAAACATCAAATTTAAGTTGTATAAGTGATACATTTAATAATTAATTGATGTTTTTGATGAATTTCAGATGACTAAAGGGATCAAATCAAGAACAACTCAAAATTTGATATACAAATCACCTGATTATTATCAAGAGAAAGAGGCAAAAAGGCTATACAAAGACACAAAGTGAATAAATTATCGATTGAAGCTGAAACTTTGGTAGAAATAATTCAAGCATGAAATAGGAGCTTGGAACAATCGCCAAGGTAAAGTATAGCAAAAACAAAGAAAAAAACTCAAAAATGTGCCTAGCCTTTGCTAGCTACAAATAAGGTAAGCCTAAAACCTTATGTTTTGTTTAAATTACGACATTCGATTCAAAACCTAGCATAATTAGAAAAGTGAATTGAAATCTTGAGTGAGAAAATAGGGATATGATCTTCACCTTTTGGTGAATCAAACTCCCAAATGTGTCAAATTTGAGAGGAAAATAAGCTAAAAATTTCACCAAACATCTAATTAAGCCTCTTTGTTTATGTATAAAAGTGCTAGGTATATGCTCTTCATCCTTTGGGTGAGTCAAAAATCCAAACACACTCTAATCCCCCTAGATTAAGAGGCTTGGAATGAACATTGTTAATCATGTTTGGGAAGTGAAGCAATATGGATATGCTCTTCACCTTTTGGTGAATCAAACTCCTAGACTTGTGTTCATTTTTATTTCTCACTTTTATTAAACTTGCTAGAACTTTAGTGGGCCTGCCTCCCGAGAATATGCCTTAACGAGGCTGGTGAGAGGGAACGACCCAAAGTGGGAACAAGGTTAAGCTAACCTATTCCACCCACTTCAACAGAAAAAACCTCGGTTAAGTTAAAAAACTTAGAGGGCAAAAATATCAAATGCTTGGACTTGTAGGGCTATATGCCTCAATCATGCTTGCGTGAATACGTAACCCTGTATGAATCATTTGATATTTTTGTTTTGGAAACCCAAACTAAACACATGGTTAATTTAGCAAGCATACCTTTTTAAACCTTTTTGAACCAAATTGATAATAGGTAGATTGTTTGAAGTGATTTCTTGTGGAGACCTTGTCAAAAAAATCTGAGAATATACACTTTTATAGAGTCATACGTTATCATAAATATATCAAAAAATTATTTAAAAAAATTAAAAAATTAAAAATATCAAAAAATCATTAAAAATAAATAAATCAAAATTTTTTTTGATTAAGGAATGGTGAAAAGATGGATCTAAGATGCAAATATATGCAAATTAAGATTAATTGCCCTATTCTGTGCTCGAAATCCATTTAAACATGGATGAATTTTCCATTATGATGATACTACTCGAGAATGCTTTAATTCTAAATGCCCAGTTCAATATGCAATTAAATGTGGATTCTTACTCTAAATGTGAATTGGTGAGTTTACTCTAAGAAATGCCTTCTATTTATAGGAATGCCCAAGGGTAGGGGGTGAGTGTTATTAACCATGATTAAAGTAGGGTTGAGATTAGGTTGAGTGACGGGTTTCAAATAGGGGGACAAGATGACAAAATCAATGGTGAGGATAACAAAGGCTAAATGAGTAGCTAAGATAGCAAATCTTTGGAGTGATCCATGTGCTCTCCATACTTTATTCTCATTGGCTTTGATTCTTTGTCCCCTTTGTTGAAAGAAACTATGATTTAATTAAATCAACCAATTAATTAAATTAGCCACATAAGGGGATTAGGTGGGTTGCATTTGATTTATTTAATTGAACTATATAACTAATTGATTTAATCCATTACATAGTTTAATTAATCCCTTTTGGCTTAAATTTAATTAATTAATTTTTTTTAATTAATCCATGATGTTGACTTTATTTGACCCTTTTGATTTTGGTTGACCATGTTGACTTTGGTTGACCAATTTAGGGTGTCTACAAAATCTCCTCTTTGAATCAATGTGTGAAGTGCACTGGTTCAAAGAATACCTAATTTTTGATGTCTGGTGTTGATTCGATGTCCAATCTGATGTGATATTGATGATGATGTTTCGATGTGAATCTCTGATATGATGATGTCAATGTGAATCTCTGATATGATGATGTCGATGTGATATTGATATGATGTTTTTTTGAAAATATGATACCTATGTTGCGAAAATTGATCCATTTTGATGCCCTGATGTATATAAAAAATAATAATTGATGTCCAATGTCCCCGATTTTAAAAAAGTGCCCCGATTGTCATAACTATGCACTCTGATGCCAGTATGCCCCCTCTAGATTAAAATCAAGATGAGTTTGCAAGCATTGGAGTTGAGGAAGAAAGACTTGAAAACATGGAGGAATGGTGATAAGAATGACTTTTGTTGAAGTCTATAATGCAGATTTTTATGTAAAAAAAATAGACTTGTAAACCTTTTTGTAAGGCAAAGATTTTGAGCTATTGTAATGATTGTAAAAGCTTCCTATGTATTTAGCATTGTAATGTTTAAAGATAGGTTTTATTATGAAAAACAAATTTGGGATTTCATAAAGTATTGTGTGAAAGATTCGTTACTCTTCCTTAGTGATAAGCAAAGTTTACAAAAAAAATGTGTTTCTCTCTCTCCTCCCATGTTGAAATGAAATTTCTAGAATAATGTGTATGAGAAATAATTATACTAAGTTCATTTTGTTGTACATAGAAGGAAAAATAGATGTTCTTTAGGAATACATAGTTAGGTTTAAGAAATACATAAATATGCATATAATTACATATGAAGTGCATACTCTCTATGTATATTAATATGCATGTATTAATGCACTTACACTCCAATGCATTTCTAAGTTGTATACTTGCTGCAATTTTCTGGTTATATGTTGTTTTTAAGTTTACATATGTAGACATTACAAGAAAAAAACAATAATAGAAATATGACATGCTTTGAATTTGTAAATTTTATTTGAATATGGCTTAGCATTGAATCAACACTTCAACTCAACCTTACCAGTTCTCTGCATATATATAATTAAGGCTGAAAGTTTTATGTATAAATCAACATACAATATAAATGTATGTAGTTTATTTCTCATATATATATATATATATATATATATATATATATATATATATATACACTTAAATCTTTAAACAAAATGTAAAAAAAAAAGTAATAATAATAATAATAAACAATTTTTTTTTTAAATATTTGTAATAGGGCACGAGGAGGGAGGTCACATCCCCCACCCTCCCCTGCGGGCCCTCCTTTGAAAGAGGCTGCGGGGAGGAAGGGGAGGGGCTCCCCCACCCCCGACCGTTGCAGAAGCAGTTGTGGGCTGTCGCAACAACATTTGTTGTTGCGCGCAGCTCACCAAGCTGCGACAACAATGTC
>MU223262.1:1590742-1602301 GCA_018584345.1 Thuja plicata
TGATTTTCGAAAGGGAAAGCCAAGCAAACAAGATAGAACTCCTACGCCCCTAGAGTCCATCTGGATAGCATCATGAGCTCTTGTTTGCAACATAAAGGGAAAGACCATAGAAACCAAGATAGAACTCTGGATAGAGTCCATCTGTATATTGCTGCGAGCTCTTGATTCTATAAAACAAACAAGCAAAATAAAAGAGATGGAATGTCCAATTCTTTCCCAGGTTTAATCTCAGATCATGGAACTGCGCGGCTGCCAGATAAGTGACAACGCCTACCGCATTTATCCTAAATCATCATGGCCCTAAAATTGAAGTAAAAATTCAACAAACAATAATCAAAGAAAATAAGTGATGATCTATCATAGCTACTCTCCTCACATGGTGGATCCTGGAGTAGCGTAAGAACATAACTTCAAAATATAGACTGACATCTGACCGACTTGACTGACCTAGTCAACATTTTTGTATGGTTCCTCGATGCAGTT
Organism: Thuja plicata; assembly: GCA_018584345.1. Classification (NCBI taxonomy): domain Eukaryota; kingdom Viridiplantae; phylum Streptophyta; class Pinopsida; order Cupressales; family Cupressaceae; genus Thuja; species Thuja plicata. Next base: position 1,591,226 of record MU223262.1, read on the forward strand.
GGATTGTCTTGATTGGCTCGACTCTTTGGATAGGATTGATTGGCTTGATTTCTTTGATCGCGTTGGCAGCAGATCGAGCTGTGTCAGATGGGCCGAATGCATGTTCACAAAGCTCATGATTGTGACAGTATTGATTAATAGATTTAATTGCTCTAATCCTGTTGGCAGCTGATCAAGTTGTGTCAGATGTGCCCAATGCTTGTTCACAAAGCTCATGATTGTGACAATTTTGATTGATAGATTTTGATTTGATCAATTTGGTAGTTGATCAAGCTGTGTTAAATGGGCCCAATGCTGATTTGTGAAGTCGATGATTGTGACAATTGATTGACTGGGCGTGCTTGCCCCTTGCTCTCTTGATAACCGAGTTGGTTTTATTGCGTTGGGATTTTTTGCAATTTTTTGAATGTTTTTTATGAAGATTAATTTTCTCTTGATTTTTGATCTTTTTAGGATTTTTGATGAATTTTCCAATTTTTAGGATTTTTTAGAACTTTTGGAATCGCCCCTAGTCTGGTGGGCCAGTATTAACCATGGGTAAGTGCTTAGTGCTCAAAGGGGATTGTGCTTCTAGATATAGCTTAGGATAGTCAGTCTTGCATTTTGAAGTGTGCTCAAGCTTTTAGAGCTCATTGATGGTGTAGCTGGATTTGAACACTTAGCGCCTGTTTGCCAGGTTTTCACCAAGGTACCTACTCAATAGCGCCTGATTGCTAGGTTTTCACTGAGAGAGTGATTTTGTTTTCTCTTTACTTTTTTGTTTTTTTTTGTTTTTGTTTTTGTTTTTATTTATTTTTTATTGTCGCCAAGGTGCCTGATTGCCAGGTTTTCACCAAGGTAACTTTTGTATTTTTTTATTATTTTTTTTGGTATTTTCTGGATATGTAGATAAATGCCTTAACCATAGAGACTTTTAAGGGTATAACCTCTTCAAGTGCATGTTGTTGATGTAGCCAGGGAGTTGATCTCCTTCTGGTGTTGCTAGTATGAATGCCCCACTCTGAGTAGAGTTGACAATAACAAATGGTCCTAGCCAGTTAGGCTCAAACTTACCAGGTTTGACTCGCTCTGCTTGATTCTTCTGATTTTCCATGAGGGAAAGGTCTCCTACCTCAAATGTTCGTGGCTTCACCTTCTTGTGATAGTTCCTTCTAAGGTGATTTTGATAGCCTTGTAAGTGGTCAAAGGCGTGTTGCCTTCTTTCATCTAGTAACTCTAGTTCACTGAGTCGTGCCACTCTATAGTCTTCATTTGAAACCAGGTTCTTTGATGATATCCTCAGGGATGGGATTTCTACTTCGAGGGGTAATACTGCCTCTAATCCATAGAATAGGGAGAAAGGAGTGGCTCATGTAGGTGTTCTCACACTAGTTCTGTATGCCCATAATGCGGGACTAAGCTATAAATGCCAGTCTCTCCCTGATTCGTTCATTGTTTTCTTCAAGATTTTCAGGATCATTTTGTTTGTAGCTTCAGCCTGGCCATTTCCTTGAGGGTAGTAAAATGAGGAGAACCCTTGTTTGATGTAGAACTGTTCACATAGGTCTTCAACATCCTTGTTCTGGAAAGGGGTACCATGATCTGTCAGGATTGTTTGGGGGATCCCATATCGATAGATGATGTGGTTAAGTATGAACATCGCTACTTGCTTTCTAATGATGTAAGTGAGGGGAATTGCTTCCACCCACTTGGTGAAGTACTCCATTGCTGCTATTATGTACTTGTGGCCGTTTGCTGAAGAGGGTGTGATTTTGCCTACCAGGTCAAATCCCCACATTGAAAATGATAACGGTGATGTAATTGGATTCAGTTCCTGGGTCAGTGCATGGATGAGGTCTCCATGAATTTGACACTGTCTACACCTTTGAACATGCTTGTGTGCATTTGTCTCTATTGTGGGCCAATAGTATCCCATGTGGATTATTTTCTTAGCTAAGTTGTTGCCACCTCTGTGTGTTCCACATATTCCTTCACGTACCTCGTACAAAGCTTTCTGGGATTCCATGGAAGTGAGACATCGTAGTAATGTTCCATCTAGACTTCGTCTGTATAGGGTAGTTGAGAGGATGTTATACCTAGAGGCTTGGTGGATGAGGGCTTTTTGCTGGTTCCTAGACAAGTTTGGGGGTAAGATGTTGTTTTGGAGATAGGTATAGACATCTTGGTACCATGGGGATTCAAGACCAACAAGGACACATGCTAATTTTGTGATAGATGCCTGATGTGATGGCACCAAGAGTTTCTCCACTAGAAACTAGAATTTGGTATCATTACTTGGCATATCAATCAGTGATGTTATGGTAGCCATCGCATATGTCGCTTTGTTCTGTGCTCTTGGGACTTGATCGAAGAGAATTTAATGAAACTTGGTGCGAAGCCATTCCATTTGTGCTCTGTATGGTATGAGCTTCTCATCTTTGGTCATATAATCATTGTTGACTTGACTGATGACCAACTATGAATCGCCAAAGACTTTAAGGTTCTTGATTCTCCATTGTATGGCTATCTTTAGACTGATGACCAATGCTTCATATTCTACTATGTTGTTGGTGCATTGGAAGTTAAGTCTGAAAGACTTTGGAATTGTATCATGATCTAGAGTGATAAGAACTATCCCTGCCCCCGCACCATGGTTTGTACACGATCCATCAAAATAAAGTTGCCAAACCTCGATCGTCGGTTGTAGTGTCATGATAGATTCGTCAGGAAAGTTTGAAACAATAGGCTGGTGGTCTTGAATTGGTGCCTCTACTATTTGATCTGCTATTATTTTTCCTTTGATAGCCATTCTGTCTATGTACTCAATGTTGAACTCGCTTAAGATCATTACCCACTTTGCCAATCTTCCCGTGAGCGCTACTTTGCTTAATAGGTACTTGAGACGATCAATATGTGCGACCAATTTTGTTTGGTGACTCAACATGTAGTGTCTGAGCTTTTGGGAAGTGAAAACAACTGCCAGGCATGACTTCTCAATGGGCGTATAGTTTAGCTCATATCCAACCAAAGTCTTGCTTAGGTAGTAAATGACCCTCTCCTTCTTGCATCATCATGTTGTGCCAAGAGCACACCTAACACTGATTCTGTCGCTGATATATATAGAAGCAATGGTCTACCTGGTTTTGGTGGGACCAAAATAGGAGACTTTAGAAGGTAATCTTTGAATATCTGAAATGTCTATTCACATTGCTCTGTCCATATGAACTTGATGTCTTTATGCAATAGATGTTGGAATGGGTGGCACTTGTCTGCTAGTTGAGCTATGAAGCGTCTGATTGATTAGAGCCTTCCTTGTAACCCTCTTAGTTGTCTTAGGTTCGATGGTGGAGGCATGTCCAATATTTCTTTGACCTTTGCTGGATCCACTTAAATTCCTCTGTGCAATACTATGAACCCTAGTAATTTTCTTGTTGTGACATCGAATGCACACTTTTTTGGATTTAGTCAGACTTTGAATTCCTCCATTCTATCAAAGATGGGTCCCAAAACCTTTATATGATCCTTTCGAAGTATTGATTTGGCTAATATGTCATCCACATAGTCTTCCATTGTCTTGTGGATGAGATCATGAAATATGGTTGTCATTGCCCTCTGATATGTTGCTCCAACATTCTTTAGACCAAATGGCATGACATTCCAACAATATGTTCCCCAAGGACATGCGAAAGCCATTTTGTGTTGGTCCTCTGGCTCTCTCCTTATTTGGTTGTAACCTGAGAAGCCATCCATAAGTGATAGCATTTCATGCCTTGCAGTTAGGTCCACTATCATATCGATGTTTGGTAAAGGAAATTTATCCTTGGGACATGCTATATTGAGATCCCAGAATTCCATACAAATTAGATATCCAGTATGCATATGGTATAGGTATGATGAATTTAGCATCCAAGATTTTTTTCAATTCTGCCTTGACTAGCAATGCAACGTGAGGGTGCATCTTTCTTAGCTTATGTTTGACAGGTTTAGCATCTGGTAGCAATGGGAGATGGTGTAGCACCAACTCTAGATCTAATCCTGGCATATATGAGTAAGACCATGTGAAGTTGATCATTCTTGCTTTGAAGAAACTGATGAACTATTCTCTCTCCTCAGGGGTGAGTGATTTCACCAAGTAGATGTTCTTTGGGTTCTTGTCATCCCCCAAGTTGATTTCCTCTATCTCTTCGGCTAGTAGTGCTGATTTCTCCTCTATTAAGGGGAGGAGTTCTCTCTTTCCATCTTCTAGCACCTCAGAGAGGTTTTTTCTAGAAGATACGCCTTCTTTTAGATTTTTACTCTTTTTTCTTTTGTGGACTGGAAAGAGGAGCTTCTTCCCCGAAATATGTTGCTCTATCTAAGTTAATGGAGAATCCTACCTTGTGATCTCTTGATAGAATGCTTTCCCTTAGTCCCATGAAATGAGCTATTGCCTCATCATTCTCAAAGACATCTAGATCAGGTGGTCCTTGTTGATCCCATGCTATAAGCTCAGGGTGTACAAGACAGACACTTTCACTATTGTTTGGCTCAGGTTGACTAAAAGGGATCACGGATATGGTGCCTACAAAATTGGACTGTGACAAGGATGCACCACTTGAGGTCTGCTAGATGACATGTTTGTCTATACATGGTTGTTCGGTAATGGTCAGTTGTTCAAATAGGTTTGCTAGATTTATGATAATGTCAGCTCGAGGGGAAATATAAGGGATTGATGGTTTAGAATCATGGAGGGATCTCCACTCATACTCATGGGAGTCTATCTCAATGGAATGTTCATCGGATGTCTCACTTCCTTGGTTATCATCGATTGCTATGTGTAGGTTTATTTGGGACTGTGTGGTTCCCTCTTTGGCAGGCAACAACTATGCTAATATGTTTCTTATTAGGACATGCTCAGTGTTGTGTCCCTGGTGCATCTCTGCTACTCGCTCTTGATTGAATTGAATGTCTTGGATCACCAGACTAGCACTTTGTTGTCCATAGCCCAAACCTCTTGTGTTTATTTGGGTTGGTGGTAGAGGCAATTCATATATTCCTTTTTGTCTTGCCCCTAGCCTGATTGTTCCATCATACCCAAATCTTTGTATCATTGTGTATCCATTACCATAGTTTGACAAGGGTAATGGTGGTCAGATTGTCTCAGGGGAGTCTCGGTATAACTAGGTATTGATTTCTTGCTCAAAAGGATTCTCTTCCACTATGTCTCCCCATCGGATAAAGGTTGTGGGTGGACATCTAAATAGAACCGGCTGCAGAGTTTCTATTGTAATAACAGGTTGTGGCATACCGTGAGTTCTTGGGCTTTGAGGCATGTGTGTGATGGTAAAATCTTCTTCATATCTGTATTCACCACATCCCTTGTCCGTGATGGATATCTTGCTTGTTTTCTCTGTGACATCTTTAAGTTTTGAATTTGAAGAGGAGGAGATACTTGCATCCTGGTTAATGACTATCTTTACCGCTACTCGTGTGACATATTTGGGATTCAAATCTGAAGAGGACTGGATGCTTGCATCTTGGTTTGATGGTACCTGGTTATCAGTGCTGATTTGGACCGCATTGCAATATTGGAAGGGATTGGGATCTCCCTCTATGATGATCTCCTCTGCCTGGTGGGGTAACTTGATGCATTGATGGTATGTTGATGGTACAACTTGCATTTCATGTATCCAAGGTCTCCCTAGTAACATGTTGTATCCCAACTCAAGATCTAAGATTTGGAAGGGAGTGTTTTTTACCATAGGTCCAATGCGAACAGGTAGAATGATAATACCCTTAGAGGACCTTTCCTCTTCATCATAGGCTCTGATATTTATCCTCCTTGTGACATTAATGCTTGATTCTGAATAACCCAGTTGCTTGATTAACTTTAGAGTACAAATGTTAAACCCAGCTCCACCATCAACAAGGACCCTATGGATAGCACTTTTGTGGATCTGGACAAGTAAGTGTAGAGGATCATTATGCAGGGGTTTATGCGGCGATACATCATGATCTGTGAATGTGGCATGTTTGTTAGCTGCTATATGGTTGACCATCATTTGGAAGCTTTCGGGTGTTATGTCCCTTGGGACAACTGCATTTTGAAGTGCTTGGTCAAGTGCTAGTTTATGCTACTGAGATATGCGCAATAGGTCAAACATGGATATCTGGGCAGGTGTGCGCTTTAGTTGGTCCACTATGCTTGTTTGTGGATCTAAGTTTGCTATAGGATTGACTGATGTAGTAGTTGAGGATGGTACTCCTTGCAAGATGACTCTAGCACGACGCATTGTTATAGCACAATTGTTACCTTGGTCTCTGATAGTGATTGTAGCCACATGGCTATCTAAAGGATTGAGGCAATTGTTAACATTGTCACTATTGGCATATGTATAGTTAACTTGTTTCGTTTGTCCACCAGACCTGGAGGATTTTCCCTTGTTGTGATCACAAAAGGTATCGTTGAATATAGTGTGATCAGTTGTGCCTTTGGTTTGAGTATTTGTCACATCGATGATCCTTGTGTCAATCAAATCTTGGATTGCGTGTTTCAATCGGTAACAGTTGGTCATTTTGTGCCCTTTCACCTGATGAAACTAGCAGAAATATTTGTCATTATACCACCTTGGTTTGTTTTCATCTTGTTCAAAGTCCCTGATTTCTGGGAGAGTGATAGTATTTGATTGTATCAACTTGCGTAAAGCTGATTCTATCGGCTCTCCTAATGGTGTGAAATCTCGTTGCTGGAATTGAAACCGTGGTTTACATTGATTTTGTTGTTAACTATTTGACACAATGGCTGCTTGTACAGGGGGAGGTTGGTTATGGGTGTATGCTTGTTGAGTGGGCCTTGTGAGTTTTTGGTTTTCCACAAGTGCACCTTGCAGTGACACCTTGGGTTGCGCGTAGTTGACTATTTTCACATCAATGACACCATTGCTAGTGAAATTTTTGTTTTTGTTCCACCACTTAGATTTTTCTGTTGCATTCGTATTTGTATTTGTTTGTGTGGGATATACAAGGATTCCTTGTTTGACTAAGTTATGCTCATAATGAACTCCTCTTTCGATGAGTTGTGTGAAGTTCAGAGCTAACTGTAACTCTGTGGTGAATGACATGTCTGGAATTAGATTTTCAACAAACATGACTATTAAGTCTTGTTTGGGCACATCATATGTTATACGATTTTCCATATTCCTCCATCTCTATAGGAATTTCACAAAAGACTCTCCATCTTTCTGTTTGATATCGCAAAGGTCCTTGATGCTGACCTTGCGCTTGTTGTTATGATGGAAGTGAGCTATGAACTTTTCAGCCAATTCTCCCCAAGATTGAATGCCACGAGGTAGATGTGAGAACCATTCCATTGCTGGTTTGGCCAAGCTTTGTGGGAATAGTCACATTAGATATGTCTCATCATGAGCAACTTCGATGCAACTAGCAAAAATCTCTCAGATATGCTCAATAGGGTTGGTACTGCCCCTTAACTTATTGAATTTCAGTACCGAGAAATAATTTGGGAATGGAGAATGTGAAGAGAATGGTAAAAGGGGTATGGGTACAAATCCTCTATGGTATAGGATTTAGTTTGTCCCTAATTTTGAATATCCATCATTTGGGTTTGAAGGGTTTGCATTTGTTGCATTAGCATGTCCATTTGATATTGAGGCTGGTGCGTGTGGACATTTCTTTGTGCCATGGTGGGTATGAGGCTGTGCCTTTGTGTCCCTTGAGAGGGAACATAGGATTTCATCCTAGGAACTTGATATTGATTCCCCACCGAGTGATTTGTAACTGGAGGGACATGAGTAGTCCATGGTGGGTTTTGATGTATTTGTTACTGTGATTGAAACTGGGTTTGATAGTGCTGGGGTAGATATTGTTGCTGCTGAGGTTGGGTTTGAAACTGGGATTGCTATCGCTGAGGTTTGATTTGAGGCAACTGAAGTTGGGGTTGTTGTTGCAGGGGTTGAAACTAAGGCAACTGAAGCTAGGGTTGTTGTTGCGGGGGTTGGATTTGAGGCAACTGAAACTGGGGTTGTTGTTGCGGAGGTTGGATTGATGTTAGAATGGGCAAAGATGTAGCTTTGGGAGGGCCTTGACTATAAGTCATTCCGGCAGAGATGGATCCCTGCGGGCACGATGTGTTGATCCTAAGACTAGTGTGAATTGATTGCAACAGCGACATAGTTTCAGAACAGTTGGTGTTTGGTGGGATGGAAGGCATAGCATGAGAGCTTGATTGTGCTGGCCATGAGATCAAAGGTGGAGGCATACTAGTGACCATGGGTGCACTTAGTTGCGAGCTTGTCATGCCTTGAGTAGATGATGTGCTGGCCTGGGTTGGGTCATTGGTTTGATTGGATGTATTCTATGTCAATGTGGGTAAAACCAATGGTGGAAAGATTGGAGACACGACAGGTAGTATCTGAGGAAGTTGAGCAGTATTCTGACCTGCGAGAGGGTTTTCGGGCCATATAGTTGATACACTGAATTTAATGGGGAGTTTGACTCCCTTCTTTATTAGCATGGCCAAGTAACATTCTGGATTCCTCTCTACAACAACGTCAACTACTTTGGTGGAGTAAGCATCTTGTTCCACATCTTCAAGTTCTTCTTCTGTGATATCTTGGAAAAAGGCTGCCCCATGGGGTTGTTCAATGAATAGAGCAGAACTGGTGTTCATGAAGGGATCATTCTCTTTCTCTATTTCCCAAGCAGGGAAACAGTTGATGTATGACTCATCTGGTTGAGTTCTAGCTTTAGACCTTGTGTAAGGTCCTCCATGAGGTGTTTGAGACATTGTGTGGTCCAGGTTTTGTAACTAAAACAAGTGATATAAAGCAAACAAAGAAGAGGATCCTTTCTAAGAAAAGTCTAAGCTATGTTTTGGACAAGGGTAATTCTAAGGACAAATTTTGATATAACTTGATCTCAAAGTGGTGCTGATAAAAGATAAGATTTGTCAACCTTTGTCTTGGACAAGGTCAATTTGATAAAGATGATGATGTTTGATATGATGAGATCAAGATATTTTGAGTCTGAGCTTTCAAACTAACAATGTTTTTGACAATAATCGCGCTTTACAGAGAAAGGGTAATCTTTAATGTTTAGAGATTCACACAATGTTCTTCATGTTTTCCTGGGATAGATACTAGTTTTGGACACCAAATGAAGAATTATTTCAAGGTTTTAGGTCAGAACAGGAATATAGTATATCTGGTCAAATGTGGTACAATTTCACCAATTGCAATAAAATAACTGGTCGATTGTGGTAGTTTATCACATAATGCTACTAATTTGCAAGATAGTTGACGTTGATAACCCTAGACTTTAACATGTTTGACTCATTTTGACAGTTTGGATGTTTTGTTTTGCATTTTCAGAAATTGGTCAAAGAGACAAGCATAATAGACACTATTTTTTGAAGAAAGAAGACTAAAATTGTGTATGTTCTACAGCTTTTTCAAGTTGCAAGGTTATCACGAGGTCTGAACAATGAACAGTCAAATTAATCTAGGTCAATGGCTTCAGAATATAATGTTATAGGCCCAATGCTTGAATGTCTATTAGCTCACACAACAATTGTCACGCTACTAGGACACGAAGGTCCATGATGTAGGTGCCCCTATTTTTTCCATTTCCAGGTATTATTGTCGTGGAGTGAAGATCTCTTTCACTATACAAATACTGTGGGACACATATGTTGGGAATCTTGGGGGGAAATTCTGCAACCCCTTGCACTATAATAAGGTATCTATTTGGAGGTAAAATGGGTTGGCCTCTATTTAACAAGGTTGTAGTAAGGGTCTGTGGCGTCTCTCCAATCAATTTGTACGTGCGTGACTCACTTAAGAGCCTAGTTGATCACGCTGGCTCTTTAGGGATATTCACCCAATCTAGACTATCATCAATACACCTTGCCTGAGCTTGGCTAGATAAGATGAAACTTTGGTTCACGCCTTGTTTATATACTGATCAAAAGGATTACTGGTTTAAGTTCATTCTCTGAGGAAGAAGCGCATTCCCCGGACAGACCTTTCTAGAAAAGTATAAAGGTTTGTAATCTAACAGTTTGTGCAAGTGCACCCAAAACTCAAGACACGAGGTAAATCGATTAAGCTCCAAATTTTGAAATGTGAACTAAGCTACACCACGATACAAGCACAAATGTTCAATTTTAAGCCCAAAAGTAGGTGTTGATTGCTTGTTCAATTTTAATGCACTAAATTGAGAGATTCTTTGCCTTTGTTCAGTTTTAATCCCCACGTCAATTTTAAGCCCAAATCCAAGATATGAGGTGTGATATGTTTTGCAAGCACTATTCCTTTTAAACCCAAATTGACAAATGAATTCCTTTTAGTTTTGTGTTGTTTAAATAGGTTAGTACCAAAAAGGATTATTCATAAAATAAGGATATAAGTAACTTTGAAATAACGAATGATGCTTATCAAACTTACCCTTCTTTGTCCTTGGTGACTTTGATCCAATCCTGCATAGAAACTAAAAAGAATGTCAATTTAACAATAGATGGGCAGAAGATTTGGATATGATGTTGCAATATTTCCTGCAATTGTGGCAATCTTCTTGCAATTGTGGTAATTTTCTGTCAATTACGGTAAAGAACTGGCAACTGCGGCAAAATGATGTCGATTGCGGCACAGATCGGGCAATTGCGGCAAAATTCTTATGATTGTGGCACGGATCGGGCGATTGCGGAAAAGTACCAAAGGAAAGAAGACAAGAAATGGACAGAATAACTGTGAAAGCCTGCAATCAATTACGGTATTAAACCAGTCGATTGTGGCACAATATAGACGATTGCGGTAAAATACCAACAACTGCGAAATAATACAGATGTCGAAGAAAAGTGTGATTTTTAAATTTATGACCATACGGCCATGGTTGATCAATCTGTTTCTTCATCTACAAGAGATATTTGGGTTGTTTGTTCACATCGGGTTCACCAAAATGTATGCCTCTCTTTCGATTCCCAAAGCTTTCCAAAGGCGAGGGTTAGTAGCAAAGGTTTCACAAATGAATGCAAATCAAGTATATAATGACTACTAAACGAATACTAGAAATGTGATCAATAAAATGTACAAGCAAGAGAAA
>MU223262.1:1610915-1625349 GCA_018584345.1 Thuja plicata
TATATATATATATATATATATATAATTGTATACTTAGTCAAACCAACAATCTCCAGCATTTTGTTAAGACCTCCATGGAAGCTCCATTCAACCTGCACCAAAACTCAGAGAGAAAATTTCAGGAGCTAGGGTTTGGGGTCAAATTTTGTAATGATAAACAACTTTAGGATTTTAATTTTAAAATTTAGAAATTGGGGCCTAACCCTAATTTGAATTAGGGTTAGGACAGACCCAAAGCATGGTTAGAGGTTTAATTTTAGAGTTCAGTTTTATTTCCTATCAGAATAGATTAAAATCTGAATTTAATTTAATATAATTTAATCAATTTCCTTTATGTTGTAGTGAGTAAATATAAACTTTATTAAATGATTCTAAGGGGGTTTAAAATTAATTTTTGATGTAAATTTTTGTTGATATTAGAACTTTATTAATATAGTCTGTTGGGTGTAAGCAAATTATGGAAACCTAATAGGGGGCATAATTTAATATGAGGAATTAATTAGATAATAAAGACATAGAACCTTCATTTTTATTTGTTTATTAAAAGCATTAAATAGTGATTTGTTTTAAATAAAATTTTTAGGGTGCATTAAATGTTTTAGCCTTGGAATTTAAATATTATGGGGAAAGAGTAACCTAGTGGTTAGTAGTGTGACCCCTATTAAGATTTAATTAATAATTAAGTAATGGGATGACTTATTAAAGAATTTTTAGTATAAATTTAAATCATGGAGACAATAATATATGTGTAATAAATTGTAATTTATGGCTAATGTTTAATGGGAACTATAGTTCTGTTCTTAGTTAGTATTGATGAATTTAATTAACACTATTAAATGTGTAAGTTTGAATTGTCAATGTAACGAAACTCTTTTAGGGAAACTCTTAACTGACCCTAGGAGACTTAGTTAAAAGTAACTAATGTATAATTATGTAATATTAATCTTCTTACCCTTGTAGGCCTAAGGAACCCTCACCAACCTTTAATATTATCGAAGCTTTAGTGGCCTTCTTAGCATTTTGTTTGAATTGTTATAGATCAGGTTAATGCAAACTCTTTACTGAACTAACTTCATTATTAAGTCAAATCTAAATCAAGTTTTACCTCTCTTCATTTTAAACAAGCTAGACAACCTCATCAATTTGACCCACCAAGGGATGTTGATAAGCCAGTGCTGGTCATGATTCCCCTTGTGGGTCAATCTTATTTTATCTTGTGTTAGCTAACCTAGTAAACATAGTTGCATCTGATAGATCTTTTAAGTTTTTTTTAAAATGTTGGTTGTGTTTTTTCCTAGATTTTGGCCATGACAGATTAGGCTCCCATTCCTTTTTGTAGGAGGTACAAATATTTTTCTTCCTTAACTCATTCTTGCTACTCTTTTGATTGTTTTTATCAAGAAGAACCATTTTTCATTTTTCTTGGGTTCTAATATTTTATTCGCAGACTCACCCTTATGCTTGGATTTTACAACTTCCTTACTACACCCCTTAATGTCGAGGCTATTCATAAGTTCAAAGAGTCCTTCTATCAACTCCAAAATTTCCTTACCATAAGTGTTCATCTTTCCAATCTATTATACTACTCGCAAACTACACAGGATGCTAGACTCTGTAATTGGGGTGATAGGTATCCATAGAAACCTGCAATAACATCAAAACCTCAACCATAAAGATATTTGCTAGGCAGTTAGTATTCCCAATATTGAAAGAGGAAGCAAATAAACAACATGCATAATCATCGAATAATAATGAAATCAATCAAAACACATGAACATGCAAACCAAAAGTCCTCCTTCATTATTCTCCTTCTCTATGAAATGTGGGCTCTCAAAAAATGAGTGCTCTATGTGTCAACATGAGAATTCAAAGAGAATGTGTTTTGTGGTTAACACATTCAAAGAATTAGCTCTCTGTTTATAAGATTTTCAGGGTTCCAATCAAGATTTCATGATTGGTGGGTTGATTGCCTGTGATTGAAGAGTTGAACTCAGAGTGAGTGGGAGTTAAACTCAATTGATTGCACGTGTTTGAATAGATGGGAGAGTTAACTGATTTGATTAATGACTTTAATTGACGAGGTGGAGTAGAAAACCAGATAGATTAAATAGATAACTAATTTAATTGATAATTAGGAGAGAGAATTATGGAGTTAACTGAAACTCATAATTGGAGGGATAAATATGATTAAATAAATAAAAGAGTTTATTTATTTGCACATGTGAGGTATAAATAAATAATTAATCTTTATTTATTTATAAGAGAAATAATTATTTTAAATAAATATAATTTATTTAATTATGAGAGGGAAATTGATTTAATTATTAAATAAATGTAATAATAAGAGGAAAATACTTAATTTAATAATATGATTATTTAATTAAATATAAAGGACATAGGGAATAATTAAATAATGTTTGATTATTTAATTACTTTATACATAAATTATTGATAAAATATTAAGTAATTAGTTTAAACTCACTTAATTAGGAATTTATAGAAAAATGATGATTTAGAATTTAGAATATAGTGGAAAGACGCCAATTAATTAAATAATAAATATTTTTTTAATAATTGAAGAATAATGTTAGCAAACATATTGCATTAAAGCAATTGGTCATTTATACGTGTCTACATTTTGTCCCTCTTTGATATGATGCATTTTCAAGCGTTAGTTCAAAGAATAATTGATAAAATGTGTCCCGGTAATGCCCCCTATGAAACAACGTTAGCAACCAGCTATAATGGTGCTCCCTCAAGGAAAGGAGCCAAAAATGGAATGGAGGGCTCGTTTTGTTGACATCATGACCAAGATCACAACGCAATTTATGAATAAAAAATGAAGGTCATACATGAAAGTTATGAACTCAAGAAGGTGAAAGACATCACAACCAATGGAAATACAGGGTGTACACACCCATGAAGGTGGGTTAGCGGGGTATAAAAGGAGTTTGGAGGGTCATTTTCAAGTCATTGTACACATTGAGCTTTTGGAGATCTAGGAGTGGAAGAGCAGTTTATGAGCGATTAGAGTGCGATGACGGGTTACTAGGATGGAATGTATATTAAAGATTGAGTTAGGACTTATCAACGATCAGCTGACGCCCCACCTCCGATAAGTTTTCACACTTTTAGCTTTTAGTTTTCCTTATTTTTTTGTGCATTTAATCCAACATATCAAAGAGGGGCAAAATAATCACTTACTTATGGAATTTTATATAATTGATGATTTTGAATTTAGAATATAGTGGAAAGATGCCAATTAATTAAATAATAAAGATTTAATAATTGAATAAGAATGTTAGCAAACTTATTGCATTAAAGAAATTGGTCATTTTAAGTGTCTACAAACTTTTAATCTCTGATACCATTGAAATATCCTCCCTTATTCTGCTCTAAATGTTGAGTTTTGGTAGTTTGACAATTTGTTAAACAAGTGACATGCAAATTGATTTTCACCCTTGATTTCCAATACTCGTGATGCACCCTTTTTAAATGTTCATTTTGTCTAGTGGTTAGTAGACCTCTGAAATTGGTAAAGTTGATTTGATATTATTGTTTGACATATTTTTTTATGGTTTTAGTGAGCAAATTTCACATAGCCATTCATACACAATGTGAAATCAGATTTCTTCAACAGTTTCTTTCACGTATGCTCATGCATATTGTATAAAAATATAGAACATAGGTATCATCTTGCATAAAAAACTTAGATATATGTTCTCTATAATATTTTATAAGCTACAACAATATATAAATGAGCATAAAGTATAGTTTCTAACCTTGTTTCATACTTGCAATGATATCAACTAGAAGTATCCACTTCAACAATAAGAGGGGAGGTCTATAACTTTGTAGAAAACTCTGATATATAGCTAGAGGAAAGACTACAAGTTGCACAACAAGGCCTTAATCCTTCAAAATTGCCTAAGCATCCATATTAACAGGAAAGACAATGAATTTTGACTTTATCATATCCATTAATAGAAGCTCGCGACTAGGGAATTTACAAACCTTCATATGCCTCACAATAGTTCTAAAATAAAATTCAAACACTTACAAACTTGTATCTAATGGAGACTTCACAAATTTCATGTCGACTCACTATAGACCTTGAATAACTCTAGAAATCAGAAACAATTATGTCTTGGTATAATCTTTGAATGAAACTATCAACTCAGTGCTCTTGGGTGATCTCTCACACCTACAAACAAACTTCAAACCCTAGCTAGTCGAAGCTCTAAATGATTTAAGATTGAAAATATGCTCAATGGTGAACCCTAGGTGGATTCGCATCTCAATGTGGATTTTGGTTTTTGTCTAATCCTATTATAATCCTCTCATGAAGTTTCTGAAAAGCTTATTTAAATTTCTCACTTTTAATATTTTAATATTTAACTTGCACATGGGAAATAATAATAAAGTGGTCCATCATATAATTTCTTCATTAATATAAAGTCACTTTAATGTCCTTATACCTCCATATTTTGGCACCCTTTTTGGTATAATAATTAAATACATTATGTTATTAGTATATTAAATGCACACTTGACCCCTTATATCCCCTTTAATCACAAAGACGTTTATTTTAATTAATTATATCAAAGTCAATGCTAGATTATACTTTAATTAATTAAATTAAATCATTAAAGTCCATTAAATGTCGAATATCAAACCAACAAGTGATCCCGCCAACTTTTTTGATATACTTGTGGTGCCCTCTAACCATCCAGATGATTTACCATAAATAGTAAGAATGGACCTAGATGTCCAAGTGATTTACTAAAAATAATGTGTATAAATGGAGTCTTAAATACCACTGGAAGGAAACCTACAAATAAATTGATGCATTGAGATGGGGAGTACTAAAATAGACACCTGAAGGGTCAACTGAATAATCCTAATTTACCTTCAAAGCAACCCCTAATCACTGCATCAACCTACGAGGATAACTGATAATAAGTTAGCCTCTGAAAATAACTAATGCTTAGGAAGGCGCAAAAATGGGGACATTACATTACACCACTTGCTCTTTCCCGTATTCATAATATATTTCATGTGTCTTCTTAATTAGTATCACTTTGATGCTACTCATATACTTGATTGGCATGCTTTACAAGTTTGGGATGCAGGAGGGGTGCTAATGGAGCCCATTTGAATCCTTTATATGCACAACGTTAAGTTACATAATGTATAGGTCTAAAAAGTTAGCACCCATTAATTTGGAAGCTCTAGGACCTATTTGGACCCCATTTTAGTGATATCCTTGATTTTGGATGCATTTATGCTTGATATACCCACTTTTATCTCTGTTTTGTCCCAAGCGCTTTAATATTCCTTGGACCCCGCAAATTTGCCTCAAAATTTACCCTCCTGAGTATAGGCCAAACCTGGTTTGACCTATACCAGGTATAGGTCAAACCACTTTCGACCTATACCTTTGGAATTTTAAATTAGTGGGTTTCAGGTCTGATGCACAATATTTTCATTTTCCCACACAGTAAGGTCAACCTCTACAAATTAAACCCCAAAATTAATATAAAAGGAGGCATGTCCCCTTCATTTGGCCATCCATCTCTTATATTAATTGTGCATCAATTGCATCCATTTCATGCCCACGGTTCCAAGCATTCAAGCCTAAGGTGATTTCAAGCAAGAAAGGATTTGGCTCTAAGATTTGAAGACTATTGTGTGAATCTCTCTCTCCTGATGGAGTAGTGGTGGATTTCCCATTTGAGAAAGAGGATATACATCCTTTCTTGATTCCCTTCCTTCAAGCATATCAAACATACATACATCCATGATCCTTGATTTGGCAAGTGTAGATCTATTACATTGGTGAAGACATCCTACCTTCTACAATTCAACATGCAATCAAGCAAGCATACATCTTTGTGGGTATAACGGATTTGTATCCATCCACAAGGGTTTGTTCAAGAAAGGTGAATACTTACATCTATCTTGTTTTACATTATTTACTTATTTCATCTAAGGTTAATTCCTAAACGAGATCTTGACCAAGGCAAGCCCCTTTCCCCCAACAATTTCCTCTTCTTTCTTGTGTGCAGGCACAAGTTTGGAATGAAGATTTGATTACAGATATGAGTACCCATTTGAGAGAAATTTATAGACCCATTCTCTATTTCAGATTTTGACAACATTGGGTATAGGTCGAACCTTCAACATATACCCTAGCATTAAGGTTGCAGATTCCAGTTACAGAACCAAAAACCTAGTCTAGATACTTGCCCATATCCATTTTATATTTTTTACTTTGAGCAGTTTGGGTATAGGTCAAACTTTCAACCTATACTTGGGTACAGGTCTAACCACTTTTGACAAGTTCCTAAGACATAACATAAACTTGTAGATTACAAAGTTGCATATCATAGGCTGCTGGATTCATGTATAGAGACATTTTGGGACTTTGTCAGACAAAATTTCAGCATTTGAATGCCTTCTTCCTCTTCTATTTCCATGTACATACATTATTTCCCTACATCTTGCATATAGTTTACACATTAGATCAAATTTTTTATTGTACATTTCTATTATTTCTTATTTTAAATCATAAACATAAGATCTCTTATCATTTTCTTACATCACATAAAGAATAACCTAAATTCTCCCCTTAGCTAGACCGCTCATTTGTGCCCCTTTCATCCTTGAGTTGTACAAATTATATTTGGATTGAGGATTTGGATTTAGGGTCTTCTTAATTCATATGTGTGACTTGGTGGTCTACCGTTGATCACCATTTCACCATATACACATAATAGTGATATTGTTCAATATAAGATCCAATAGGACTAGTACCCTATGGATAGTGCTACATGAGATAATGCAAAGGATATAGACCGATCTTTTTTTTTCATTTGGGAACTTAGTTTGAGATTCTTTGTTTGCTTGGATTGAGATACTTTGATTGCATTAATGTGCTACTTTTGGTTTCTCCAGTGTTTTTATAATAAGACATTGGGACAACTTATCTTCCTAGTGGGGGAGGATGTCACGTCTCATTTTTAATTGCATTAATAAAATTTTTGAGACTGTGGTTGATTATCTTTTGATTATTTGATTATGTATAAATGTGTTTGAAATTAGATGTTATTTTCAAATGTATGAAATTGAAATAATGACGAAATATGCTTAGACTATGGTTTTATGGACTAACTTATTGATCAATATTTGAATGTGAATGAGTGAAGGAACATGTTGAAGATAATAAATTGACTTAGGTATAAGTGTCCTAGTTGTTTGACAATGATTGACACAATGAAAACCTGATGCACACACAGACACTTGCATAGTTGCATACAATCTACATTTGAATGATTTAATATTGCATTTTATGTTATTATGACATGCACAATTTAATTTGAACATTACATTCAAATTATGTTATGGTTACACAAATTGGTTTATGTTGTGTTTGTTTCAAACAACATGAGAGGAAAAAAAAAATATTCCTAATTTTATGTACTTGTTTTATTAGAAAAATATTATGTTTGTATTGTTTTCTCCAAATGCAAATATTGAAATATATGTATATGTGTGTTTATATGTATGTATACATATACATATACATATACATACACATACACATACACATACACATACACATACACATACACATACACATACACATACACATACACATACACATACACATATACATATGTTGAAAAAGTCGAATAACTGAGAGGGGGTGAATCAATTATTTCCACACACTTTACAAAACTTTTACTATGTCGGTAAACTATTAAAAATCAATAGTAACAACTTCTGATTTATCAATTAAGAACATAAAATATCTACAGAAAATATAAACATGTAAACACAAGAACACCAACACAGAGAACACCAAAGTTTACGTGGAAAACCCAAACTTGAAAAATCGACTAAGAATCTAATTCTCATGAAATGTAAACACTAATTAAGGTGATTTGTACAAAGGCTCACTGTCAGTTGTGTTCATTTCAGGTGAGGATCATTGCCATTCGATCTAACTACCCTTAAATATGAAAAATCTCACTACCAATACAACGAGGCTCACTACCAATACAAAGAGGCTCACTACCAAATTATTTGAAACAAAATTGAATCCACCAGAGATCACTGTCACCAAAAATCTTCCATGTACATAATAAACAACACATAGATCTCCAGAAATAGATTCACAAACATTTTTCATACAAGAAAACATAAGCCACATGACCAAAAAAATTCCCCACCCTTCTTTTATTGCTTGATGCCATCAACCATGTCGGCCAAACACAATTTGAAGTAGGTTGCACCGAGACATTCCTATGGTGGTAAGTAATGAATGCAGACCACCTCAACCATTACAAATTACCTCACACATGCGAAGACACAACACCATCTCCAAATCCAATGGTTCCAACAGACATGATAAATACGTTACATAACAACGACTGGGACCGAAACACAAGTGAGCACGCTCTAGATAGGAACAAACCAAACAATCGATCCACCAAATGTTGCACATAATGTAGAACCACCACCAAAAGATAAATCTATCAGTGAACACTTCTACCAAGATACACATCCTATCAGTACAACAACTGATACTGCCAAGACTATCGATACACAACAACCAATACAACCAGAACACAAAATGCATAGGATATATCGACATCAAATGATAACCATTAATTACAACAACATGAACATAATCAACTTCACATTATAAAAATCTCACCCTTTTTCATTGATGACAACATTCATCAATAACAAAGCAACCAACTCCAAATGATATCATCAACAAGGTTCTCAGCTTTTCCATCTTTCTATGATTTTCTCCCCCTTTGAAAATAATGAAAAAGGGGAAGCCATTATCACTCTACTCCCCTTGAGAGGAATCCATCATGCACTGATCCATAAATATATAATCATGCAACATGCTGGACCAATGCACACACTGATGCATTCTAGTGAATTCAAGGAAGGGGCAAAATTCCCAACTTCCCCCTCAGATATTGAAAGCATCCTTGCACAAAGGTTTTGTGAATATGTCTGCTATCTACTCTTTTTGGGCATATAATCAAGCTTCACTTCACCATCCAACACCTTCTCTGTGATAAAATGATACCTAATAGATATATGCTTTGTTTTTCAATGTTGTACTTGATTATTTGACATGCTTATTTCAATGGTATTATCACACATGATCAAAATTGGTTCTTCAAATGAAAATCCTATATCCTTCAAAGTCAGTTTCATCCATAATACCTGAGTACAACATGAGGAAAGTGTAATGTATTCTGATTTAATAGTTGATAAAGTTGCATAATCCCGCTTCTTGCTTGACCAAGCAACTAACCATGAGCCAAGAAAGTGAGCTCCACCACTGGCACTTCTTCGGTTATCCAAACATCCTACCCAATCTGCATCAATATAAGTTTTCAGCATGAAATATGGACCTTTTGGATACCACAAAAAAAAATCTTTTGTTCCTTTCAAATATCTAAATATCCTTTTCACTGCCATAACATGTGCTTCTTTCAGTTCTTGATGAAATTCGGTTGTCAGACATACTACACACATAATATTTGGTCTAGTAGTAGTCAGGTACAATAATCCACCAATCATTGATCTGTATTTACTTGCATCTTCTTTTTTTGACTCATCTTCCTTATTTATCTTAATACCTTCAACAATTGGAGTACATGTTAGTTTGGAATTCTCCAACCCAAACTTCTTTAACAATTCCTTGACATACTTGGACTGAGAAATGAAAATGCCTTTCCTGCTCTGATTTACTTGCAAGCCAAGAAAGAAATTTAACTCTCCTATCATAGACATCTCAAACTCTTTCTACAACTCTTCTGCAAATCTTTTCCATGAATAATCTTT
Source organism: Thuja plicata (assembly GCA_018584345.1). Lineage (NCBI taxonomy): Eukaryota > Viridiplantae > Streptophyta > Pinopsida > Cupressales > Cupressaceae > Thuja > Thuja plicata. The sequence goes on from MU223262.1 coordinate 1,620,792, forward strand.
GCCTCCAAAAGTAATATCATCAACATATGCAACAATAATCAGAATGTGATATGGATATTTCTTGTAATATAAATTGTTGTTGGTGGAGCCTTTCTGAAAATTTTGTCCAATTTGTTATACCAAGCTCTCGGTGCCTACTTCAAACCATATAGTGCCTTCTTTAGTCTGCATACTACTTTTGGTTCTTCTTATAATCTAAAACCTTTTGGTTTCTCAATGTAAACTTCTTCCTTCAGTTCTCCATTCAAAAAGGTTGACTTCACATCCATCTGATAAACCTTGAAATCCTTATGTGCTACAAATTCCATAAATATTATGATCACCTCCATCTAAACAACAAAAGCACAAGTCTCCTCGAAATTAATTCCTTCAATACGAGTATATCCTTTTAAAACTATTCTTTCCTTGATTCTTTTCACTTTACCATTCTCATCCAACTTGTTTCGGTACACCCACTTACTACTAATTACATTCTTATTTGTCGGTTTGGGCACAAGTTCCCAGGTCTGATTCTTCTCAATTTGATCAAGTTCTTCCTTCATAGAATTTACCCAATTCGAATCATTGCATGCTTCTTATACAGATTTAGACTAAACTTCCAAAAGTAGACACAACAAAGCATGGTCTTACATTTCTCTACTTCTAGTTAAAAATCCTCTATTCTTATCACCAATAATCAGATTCTCATAATGATTTCTTTGTACATACCTTGGTTTATTAGTTGTAGATGTTGATGTCGGTTGGTTCTCGTCTTCCTCCTCTTTCTTATTGTCTTTTCCTTTTTCCTTTGTATCATATTCATAATCAATATGTCTATCAAGTGTCTTCTGAAAATCCTCATCAACCTTCACATTTGCACTTTCCACAATTTTTTCAGTCTTTTGTTGTAACACTGGTAAGCCTTTCTTCTTGTAGAGTACCCAAAAAATATACCTTCATCTACTATGTTGTCAAATTTTCCAAGGTTTTCTTCATCTTTCTAAATGTAACATTTGCTTCCAAAGATTTTGAAGTACTTAACTATAGGTACTCTTCCATGCCATAACTCATATGACACCTTTCCATATTTCCTTTGGTACAAAAATCTTTTTAGAGTATACATAACAATATTTAGTACTTCTCTCTAGTAGATTTATGGTAGAATTGCTTCCTTCAACATGGCTCTTATTGCCTCCTGAATTGTTTGGTTCATTCTTTCCATTACATCATTCTGTTGCGGTGTTCTATCCACTGAAAACTCTCTTAATGCCATATTTTTCTAAGTAACTTTTAAACACATCAGGGCAAGGATTCCAGGTTTTCTTCCCGATTCTTTCCTAGATGAGCCCTCAGACCAATTTATACTTATATTAACATAATAAATACAACAGGTATTCACTTTTGTCTAAAAAAAACTTTCAAACATATTAGAGGTAAAATCTCCTCCTTTTTTCAGATCTCAAACATTTAATCCTTCTACCACATTCATTTTCAACTCTAGCCTTGAATATTTTAAACTTCTTAAGTGCTTCTGATTTTTCTCTAAGAAATGCAACCCAAGTCAATCTTGAATAGTCATCAATGAAAAGTATAAAATATCCCTCACCTTGAAAACTTCTTGTCATGGTAGGACCACAAATATCAGTGTGCACTAACTCCAGTAAATTAGTAGACGAATGGTCTTTTGATTTGGACGATTATCTTCTCTATTTCCCTTCTTGACATTCTTTACAAATCACATTATCTAATATGCACAATCTAGATAAGTCTCTCACTACTCAAGATGAACTTATTTTTACCAAATTATCAAATTTAATGTGACACATCCTTTGGTGCCAAGCCAACTGTCATTGGTATGTGATATCAAACAACATTTGAAGCTCCTTCAAGCTAGTATATGTTCCTTCCTATTATTTTTCCATTTGAAATTACATCTCTAGATTTCTTCATGATTTCACATCCTTCATTCTTGAAAATAACATCATATCCATTCTCACACATTTTCCCAACACTTAACAGATTGTGATACAAACACTTCACATAATAGACATTGTCAGTGTTATTATTTCCTTCAAAAGTAATAGACCCTCTACCGACAATGTAAGCATCCTTATCATCACCAAATCTAACAGGACCACCATCATATTTGTCAAGTGAAAAAAATTAATCTTATCTCCAGTCATATGATGATAACAACCACTATCAATTAACCATTCACTTTTCTTTATTCTAACATATAAAGTAGTTTCATCATTATCATAAACCTCAACACAATGTTAGAAATATAAATTTTATGTTTCTAATCCTCCTCAACATAAAACAAACAAACTTCTGTTTGCGACTCATCATCTGAAATACTAGAATCTTCATTCACATAGTAAGCCTTCTTGTTGAACTTCTTAAATCTCTGTCTAGGACCATTCTCTGGACATCTAGTAGCGAAGTGACCAATTTTACCACGTCTAAATCATTTCAGAGGTAACATACCTTTGTACTTGCTAGTACCTTTCTTCATTCTTCTTGAAAAGTTCACTTCAAATTATTCATCATCATCGTTAGGATATTCATCTCATTTAGTAGCCTTAAAATTTATTTCTGGTATGGTCTTTTCTCTCCTGAACATTCTGAGCTCAAATGTGGTCAGGGTGCCAAATAATTATTCTTTAGTAAATTTCTTTAAATCACACACCTCCTCAATCATCAAGCTCTTAGAACTATAAGTGTCTGGTAATGTCATCAAGATCTTTTCCATGAAGCTTTCATCGGTAATAGTGCCTCCTTGGTTCTTTACTTCATTCACCACATTCTCAAATCTCTGAAAATAAATTATAATATCCTCGCCATCTTCCCTTCTCAAATTCTCATAGTGTCTCTTAGTAGTAAGCTTCTTAGATAACTTAACTCTATCATTCCCTTCATAGATAGATCTCTTTCAACTTTTCCCTGACTTTATAAGCAGTCTTCAAAGAAATAACTTTAGCCAATTCAGTATTTGATAAAGCACCAATGATAACATACCTTGCCTTTTCATTCTCCTCGTATCCCTCAATCTCATCTTGAGTGTTAATCCCATTATGAGGAAATACATACTTTGTCTCCACATGCTTCTAGATCTTGTAACCAACTGAAACCAACTAACCTTTCATCTGATATTTTCACGAACTGTAGTCTGATCCATCAAATGTGGGAATGTTCAATTTACGTGCCATCATATCTTCCTCAAGCGGTTAAGCTCTTCATTGAGGAACCAAGATCTGATACCAATTGTTGAACAATTGAGGGGGGGGTGAGTTAGTTATTCCCACACACTTTACAAAACATTTACTATTTCGGTAAATTATTAAACATCAATAGTAATAACTTCTGATTTATCAGTTAAATACATAAAACATCCAAAAAAAATATAAACATGTAAACACAAGAACATCGACACAGAGAACACCAAGATTTACGTGGAAAACCCAAATTGGGAAAACCACAAAGAAGCTAATTCTCATGAAATGTAAACACCGATTAAGGTGATTTGTACAAAGAATCATTATCGGTTATGCTCACTGCAGGTAAGGTTCATTGCCAATTGGGCTAACTACCCTTAAATACGAAAAAACTCACTACCAATACAATGAGACTCACTGCCAATAAAAAGAGGCTAACTACCAATACAAAGAGGCTCACTGCCAAAGTATTTGAAACAAAATTGATTCCACCACTAAGATCACTATCACTAACAATATTCCATGCACATGATCAACAACATGTAGATCTCTAGAAACAAATTTGCAATCATTTCGCATATAAGGAAAACTTAAGCCACATGAGCAACAAGAATTATCATCCTTCTTATATTCCTCATTGTCATCAACCATGTCGGCCAAACATAATTTGAAATAGGTTGCATCAAGACATTCTCGTGGTGGTAAGGAATGTGCCTCGCACATGCCAACACACAACACCATCTCCAAATCCATCGGTTCCAACATACAAGATGAACGCGTTACATAACAACGGATGGGACCAAAACACAAACGAACATGCTCCAGATAGGACCGACCCAAACAACCGTTCCACCAAATGTTGCATACAATGTACAACCACTTTTGAAAGAGAAATATGTCGATCAACACTTCTACCAAGACACACATCATATCGGTACAACAACTAATACTGCCAAGACTATTGGTACACAAAAATTGATACAACCAACACATGAAAATGCATAAGATATGTTGACATCAATGAAATCAACATGAATAATATCAATTTCACATATACACATACACATATGCATACACATACACAAAGACATACACATACACATAGTCATTTGCATACACATACACATACACATACGCATACACCTACACCTACACCTACACCTCCACCTCCACCTCCACCTAAACATACACATACACATACACATACACCTACACCTACACATACACATACACATACTGTGTGTGTGTAAATGGGTACCTGTTGAAAATGACACAAACACTCAATAGGTCATTGCATTAGCTTGAAAGGTTAGTTAAAACATGTAAAACCACTAATATCGGCCTATTGCCTTCTAACTAAAAAG
>MU223262.1:1639584-1669667 GCA_018584345.1 Thuja plicata
GCCATGTTTGATTTTGATTTGATTTGATTGGTCGAAATTGATTTGAATTGTATGGCTATAATAGTTAATATAAATCAGTGATAAAAATCACCTAGGATATTAAATTGATTAAAATAATTATGTCAAGAAGTGATAGGGTTGTTTGGACATAAATCAAGGGTATGATCACACTTAGGGCAAATAGGGTCCATAGTTGCGACAAACCAAATTCAGGTGGTTACACATACACATACACATACACATACACATACACATACACATGCATATGTATATGCATATACATATATTTATTTAATGTTGTGTATATTGTAAACATTGTATATATATAGATAGATAGATGTAGTTGCCATTTTTATAAAACCAAATCACAAAAGTTCATTTTTTAAATCAACAATTAAATACACGTGGATCATACTAATGTTCCCATGTGAAAGAGGCATGAAATACAAGTGCATGCACAAGTTGGGTTGCAATACAACTCCAACAAAATCAATCTGTGCATTGTGAAGGGTTGAAATAGAGCAAAAAAGGGAAAAATCATATGTTGGCATGAATGAAAACTAAACTGCATTGACATGCAACTCCTAGGGGGACTAATACAATAAGTAGGGCCCAAAAATAGGGCATGGTCTACATTAAAACAATGACATTCTGACCTTTTCTTTCAGACTTTAATATTAACTTTTCACCACCAAACAATTAAGGGATGGTTTCTGCATAATTGATTCAACACAAATTGCGGAGGGTATAAAGAATTAGGGGACAATCATCAACAAAAAATTGAGCTTCATATTCCCCATCGATTGAAAAATGACAACCATTATGAGCAAACATTACTTCTAGATGTGCTTGCCTAGATTAAAAATTTGTAAATAAGATAGAACATTAAGTTTATTGTGATTTTCAAATATGTGCGACGCTACTTGAGTCAGTTTAACAATGTGTGTGTGTAAAATTTGAAATGATTACAATGGAAGGATTACAAAATTATTACTTTGTAATCCTTCCAAAGACATATTTTCATTGCAATAGATGAATGTAGCCTACTAAAATTATACTAATATGTTTTTTCTGCCATATCCTAATATCCGGACATTGCATGTTCATGTTAGAAATGCATGTACATATATCATGTTGCACCAAGGTTCTCTCCCACCTATTGTTTCCAGGTTGCAACTATGCATTTCGTGTAGGGTTGGGTATTCTTCATTTTATGAAGATTTTCATAGAACCGTAAGCTTTGTGGTTGGCCATAAAAGTCCCTGAACCATGCTCTCACCTCTCAAACTTGTGGATGACATTGGAGTCAACGACATTTGAAGACTAGTTGACTATATTTCATGTATGATTTCTTGAATATTACTTGAATTGTACATTGTTATTTATATTGAGTTGATTACATGACATGAGAGCCTAATATGTACTCTTTATTTATCTTAATTCATGTGCTAACTCCTAGATTACACACTTCTACATTTAAGATGTAATATGACATCTTATGGATTTCGATGTGAATATGAGCATTTTTTTTCATGATATAGTTTAAGGAGTGAGGACCTTACAAAAATGATAGTCTTTTCCCTATAAATGACGTGTATAAATGAGAGCTTTATCGACAACCCTTCAAAGCAAATCAAAAGAAAGATTTTTTTCAGATTTAGATGCAATAAATATACATGTTGTGATGTCCCCTATTGGGACTTTACTTGAAGGATTTGGATTGTGCTCAGAAGTGGACTTAACTTGGTCTTTTGATTTAGAACCTCCAATTAGATTAGCTATCAAAAGATAAATACAAATCTAATTAAGATACAAATCATAATAGTTGTAAGTATACGTAGGATTCCTTCGAGGCTTTATCTAATGACTCGTCCACTCTATAAAGCCTACGAAAGATTGTACAAGCCACCTTGAGCCTATCTATTGAGTTTAGGGGCATGAAAGTACACTTTTCATTCAACCTATTAACTTAACTTGAATGAACCATCATGTTACTTGCCTTCCCTATATACCCACATCTCCCCTCTATAATGAAATGGTAGATTAGATGAAGCTTTTAAGGAATCATTACATATACTCTATTATGTATTTATAAAATTATAACAAGAACAACATATTGGAATTAATAGGTGTTGGGGGGGGTGTGAATCCGTCTAAACACATAGTAAACAAATTCAACCATTGATCTAGATAATTGTTGAATTACTTTCCAAACTACAAAGCATATAATTGATGCAAATACATAAAGAAAGTAATGTCAAGCCTCCATAAATTCATCACACGTGACACATATTTTTTCACGTGGAAACCCTTGTAAGAGAGAAAAAACCACGGTGGGGATGACACCCACAAGCCCAATACTGCAGTAAATGAGTTTGCCCTGTTAGGAGCTACAAATACCCTTTCTGAGGGTTCACCCTGTTAGGAGTGACTAGTACACTGTTAGGAGTACAATTAGATAATCTATGATCTACCTCGCTACATGATTTCAAACCTCAATAAAGAAGTTACCTTGTTAAAGGATTTACAAAAAAGGACTTGTTAGAGCTCATCAGGTTAAGGGATCTTGCTTGCTGCAACTATTAGGGAATAACAAGATTAGTGATCTGGATGTAGCACTAATTTCTTGTCAGATCCAATATGTTCTTTGTACTCGGTAACTTCTCTCTACTCTCTGTCTATCAACTTTCTAATCGCAACCTCAAATTAAAATCACAAAACCCTAATTGCATCACCCAAAATGACTCTCACAACTTACAACTTTCAATATGAGTAGTTCCCTATATATAAACAACTTCCAATGACATAAAAATGATCTTCAAATTACTTTATCACGAAAGCACCACGTGTCAAAATGATAATCTCAATGAATAAAATAATTTATCATGACTGCATTAGGTCAAGATAAGATCTGCAAGTTATATCTCCAAAGTAGTCAAACAAATTTTGACTTCTCCATTACAACACCTCAAATGTGACTTAATTATTAGCATTGATCTCATAGATATGTATAACTTTTATTCCACGCCATCATATCATTATAAACGATCACACATACTTTACCGCTCACTGATATGTGATCTACTGACTGTTACTCAAGAACATAAGTGTTCTACCTGTCTTAATGTATGTGACAACAAAAACTCTCTCACTGGTCAACCAAGTGAATTGTGGTTGGAAGCACATTGCAATCTAAATATTTTGAAGTTGTATCTGTGACCGCTCCTCATAATTCCACTTCTACCATGATCACCACCAAAGTGACGTTCTCATTGTCTACCGATCTTCTGGCCTTAGCCAATTTTCAGTATTACCTTCTTACCAATTGTATCTTCACTTCACCTATACTATTTCATAATTGTACTGACTTAGTTGCACTGTACTAACTTAGTTGCCATCAATGACAACCAAATAAGTGTCTCCTTATGACTACACCTCAATATCCATCACAATACCAACACAACAACGTGTATATAAATAGATATAACAATATTAATATAATATTCTTCAATAATGACTCAGCCAAGATGTAATGCATTATATCTCATAACACCCTATTAGAGAGATATCTAGGCTACCAGTTAATACATATTTATATATAATCTAAAGGCTCTTCTGAATGCTTATGATTGTACTTCTTCCATCATGGTTTTATTTCCCTCAAGAGATGTGATCTTTGGAGGCATCTAACCTTTCACAAGGGATCATGTCCTTTGGATCTCACTGTTCATGATGCCTCTTCATAACTATTTTACATCACAAATGATTCCTTTACATACTTGAATTATTGGAGGGGAGTTCTTCTTTCTTCTAGGAAACCTTTAGGATCTGCCTTAAGGATATGCCTTAAATAAGATTGAAGGTCCCCTCTTCTTTTGCCTTATATACATTCTTAGTATTGCTTAAACAATGCTTAAAGATCTGATTATAAATTTGCTCTTAGATTTGTTAGAAGTATTCACAAAGATTTGCTTTTATTAATCTTTCCCCTCTCCCACAAGTTTGCTGGTGTACCCACAATATCTCCCTTTCTTATCCTCCTTGAATGCAACCTTCTTCTCTTTATAACTTCCAATGCAAGGGAGAGGTTACATCTCTTCATCATGTCTGCCTTTTGCCAAGATACACAATCTTTCATAGTCAACACCCTTTATAAGTGTGCAACCCTTCATTATTTACGCCCTTTGAAAGAGTCACTTCCATCGACTTATCATTCCTCTATTAATCCTTCCTCGATTCTTGTTCTCCATTCTTTCTTACTCTCTTCATTCTCCCCAAATGAAGTTCTCTTCTCTCCCTTTTATATTTCATGTTTGAGGGAGACACAACTTTTCAATTCATGCCAAGTTTGACCATTCATTTAACTTAACTAAATTTTAATTTATTTTTTAATTCTTTTATATTTTTGATTTAATAAATCCACTTTCAAGAAGGGGACATGATAGACATTTTGTACCACATGGAATGATAAATAAAGAACATAGTTTTTAAATTCAAAATGCCTTAAAGAAACAAGGACACATGTATATTAAAACAGTGGATGCAAAAGTCCTCTCAAGGTTTAATTTTGTTGTATTCTGGTAAAGCTACTAAGTTTTAAGGTTTGTAGAACTTGTAAGACATTGGCGAAGAAGTCCATAACATACCTAGGAAAAATGTATATAGTTTGTTAAGTTCATATATATAAAATACATGGAGAGATATCCTTCTCGAGGCACCTATTTTCATCAATTTCTGAGGTCTCTAAGCATATTTTTTATATAACAATATTTAATATATTATACTAGTATAACATACAAACACGACACAATTAGACAACCCAACTAAGCTTGGCTCATTTACAACTACAAAAATAAATAATTAACATTCTTCATTGTTCATTGAAGCTTAAATTGAAAACATATTCAAAGTCGAACCTCAAACTAAAATCTCCGTATTTAGTTCATTCAAACTTCAATCTAATTTACTCTTTAAAAAAATTCCTTAAAAAACCAAAACTTGAAATAATAACCTATCTTACAAATAAACTATCTCACCTCCTCCAATTTAAAGGAAAAATAATCTTGAAACATTTTGTTTTTTTAAATAATCAAATAAACTAAAAATTATCTTAAAATCACTTCCACAATTAAAAATCTTCAAATTTTTAATATCTCTTATAAAAAAACCTTAACCCTAATTATAATTCTAATTCTAATTCCCACCTAAAAAACCATAATATTTGCATGTAGGTAACATAGCCCAAGTGAGTTAATAATGTTTTCACTCAAAAATAACCTTTTCTAACCATCCAAAATATATAAGGGGTAAGAAGCCCTAGCCGAGGAATCCCCCAAACATTCCTCACAGATTCCCAAAGCCAACGAATCAATCGCACCCGTTGATTTCCTCGAAATCCAACGGCCCAAGTGTGTTCCCAATGATCACAAAACCCGCATGCGAACAACATAAGCCAACTAAAATTTTCAAACCCCCGCCAGAAAATAGTTTAAGATACGCTCTTCTTTCCCGGTAACCTTTTTGGCCGTCAAAATTTCGCGATGAAAAGGCGGGCTTGTAAATTGTCCCAAGCTATAAGCTAAGCTATCTTCAAGTAAGGAAAGGGAAGAAAAAAACCCGGAAACCAGACCCTCAGGTGTATATTCTGCTGATTTAGCAGTGGAAATTGTCTTCGGCGAAGTCTGCGCTGAGCGCGGATCGACGGAGCAGGTTGAGAGCTACAATTTGAGCCATTGAACGACTTTTGCCGCTAAAGATTTTATTAATTTGGAGTTTTTCTCGAAATCTCGGTGGCTGTGAAATTTCTCAGCAGCTTCATTTTAATGCCATTCTTTTAGCGGTTCACCTGAGAATTGGCGAATTTTTGGCGTTTATCGGGTATGTATCAGCTTTTTCCGAATAAGCGGGAAATTTTCGTGAGCCTTTACTTTTTCTGCGTGTTTTACAGTCTTCCTTTGAGGATTGGTGGTGAAAAGATTTGTTGTTTAGCTTTTGTATTCTGTTTGTGTTTTTGTCGTAGTATTTTCGCGCGCTCAATTTTTTCTTTTTATTGTAGGAGCTGGTTTTTGTGTGTTTAAGAAGAAAAGAAGGGTTCTGATTTGAATGCGCTTATTTTGTAATTCTTTCTCGGCTTCTTTTTTGATTTTGTAATGAAGAGCTTTGTTGTTGACTCTAGAATTTTCTTTTTTTATTTTTATCGAAGCTTTTCAAATCTTTCGTTATTGTTCATTTTCTTGGAGGTGGTTTTGGTGTGTTTACGCTTAAAACTAGGGCTTGGAGTTGAATTTGGCTCTTTTCTTATATTATGAATGCTTTTAGTTCACATTCGAAAATTGAATCGGTGAAATTCTTAAATGCAGGTGGGAGTTGTGGTCTCAGAAGAGATTTTATACGGCACAGGTTGAAATTGATGCCAGAGAGTGTGTTGAAGTGTTCCAATTGAGAATTTTTTAGGTAAAGACTTTGTATGCCGTGAATTTTGTCAATGCTGCATGAGAATTAAATCCGAAGATTTAAGTCAACGTCTAGCAAAGTAGAGTTGTATACTTCGATGGAGTGTACTGAATTCTAGGGTTTTTGGCATTTTGCTCCAGTTATGGCTGAAAGATGATTAATTTTTAGGTTGCATTTAGTTTTAAATGCAGAGGGAAAAATTTAAGTGTAAAAGTGAGAATTTTAATTGCTTTAAATGAATTTAATAAGACGGGTGTTTCTTGTCTTCAGGACGGGATATTGTCGCAGTTTGAGAAACTACATTTTCTCGAGAAGATCATATTTTTGGGGTGAATTGTTTTTTTCTCTATGCCTCTCTTCAAGAGGAAACCTTTTCCTCTTGCCAGTGCACCGGAAGATATTAAACCCAATGATTTGGTATTTCAGATACGATTTACCAAGGAAATTTTCAAGGACTATCAGTATCCTCTGAATTTTATTTCCTTGTTGGTTTAGATAGATAAGTTCGATGTGCTAGGGAATGATGCTTTTTTTCTTTTGCTGTTGCTTGGTCATCTGGGGCAAGGTTATTACTCGGTAGGGTTAGAGTTTAATAAACAACTATAATTATGGTACGGGAATAATAGACAACGTAAATAATATATGCAATGGTTTTTGGTCCCATAGATTCCATACGCTCTACCTTGGACATAGATAAAGTGGTAATATTGAGTAAGGTAATAAGTCACATTTATTGCAGGATAAGCTTGTTCCACATTGTATGATTAACGAGTATGATGCCACAATTTCATACATGTCCATTGTTATTTAGGTCAATGAACTGCCTTATTGCTGATTTCAATTTTTTTAGTTTAATTTGTAAATATTAGTTTTTCCTTCCCCTCTTCAATTTTAGAGTGCTTGTTGAATGTGCAAGATCAGCATTTTCTTTTTCATTTAATAAGGGTTTGCATTATTATGCTTCAGTTCTAGTCCTGAAGTCCTGTGGTTTTGACTTTGAATCAGTTATGCCAAATATTTTCATTAATTTTTTCTCCTCATGTAGATTATTGTTGTAATACCTTAATTTTATTTTAGAGAATATTTGGAACGGATAAACCTTTACCGCCAGAGAGTATGGGTGTGCAGAGTTACTGGAAAGACTAATTTAACTTATGAAGAGGCTCTTGTATCAGAACGTTGTGCGACAGAGAAGGTTCAGCAGTTTCCAAAGGATTTGATTGGATTAGTTTTGCGAAACATCCAGTTCAGTGAGTTTCTTGAATCCCTTATAATAATGTTTAGAAGTTACTTGGTTAATCAAGTATTTCAATTGTGCACAAGTTATTGTGTTCTTGCAAACATGATTCATTTGTAAGAAGTAGGATATGTATGTGTGTGAGAGATTGAGACTGAGATTAGATTGCTTTTAAGTCTTTAGGCTAAACCCTGCCCATTTGGACATACTAAAATGCATGTCCAGTTTAACTATTGGCATCCATTTTTAAAGTCAATTTTCAAAGGTGTGTTTGAGGGTCCTGATTTAAAGGCTTAATGCACGAAGTTTTAATTTGCTTCAGTGACTCTCAAATATTTGTGTAGCTGTGTCTGATGGCATTGTATAATAATTAAGTTGACAGAAGATTTTCGTTCTCTACTTCATTTGAGTTACAACTTAATCCCTTAAAATTATGTGCCAAGATGTTTTTTGAGTGGTTCCATTTTTTATTTCACAGCACAGTTTGTGTGACTTGGTTCTTAGTTTTTTAAGTATTATTTATTTTTAAGGTTATCATGCAGGTGGTGGGAATGCCTTAAAATATGATCACCATATTTTTGTAATGAGGAATTTTGAGTTAAATAATATATTTGCTATGCTATAGTGCGTCATTTATGAATAATATTGCTTTGGATATTTAAATTGTTTGTCTATAGTGACAGTTTTTTGTGAGTTTTTCACAAATTATCAAATATTTCAACTACTTACCTGTGAGTTGTTCCATCCCTTTTGTGTCAGAGATAGTTTGAAGATGAGTTTTTATGTATCCAGATTTAGAGTTTCTCAATTTTCTATTGCTTTCTGACTGTTTTTATGCTCTACTGGTAAAGATAGGTCAATTTAAATTTGTGCCTTGCTGTATCATTAGTTTTGCAGTTATATGGTTTACATCATATGAATTTATTTATTTACATTTCCAATCAGTATTTGACTGATGAAAGATTGAATTAGAAACTGTTTATGGCTGCTGCATAATGGCTGGAGCCTGCTTATTTGTTTGTATTCTGGTTATATTGAGTGTCCTGCTTGTGAGTTCAAGACTGCGTGTATTTTGCTTGCGAGAACATAATTTCTGAACTTTTCCTATATCAATTAAATGTATCTATGCTGTTGAAATGTTAAATTGTTAGAAACTAAAGTTCTAGAGGGTTGTTCTAGTGAATTCAGTCCTAATTAATATTCTTGTGGAAAATTTAGCTTGCTATTTGAAATTTTTAATATCTTTTCTTGATATCTAATTTTCATGTCGTTTTTTTTTTTTTTTTCTGAAATTATTAACAACCAATCCCAAATGGTTCTTCGTAATTGCACATTTTCATGTTGTCAACTATCTCTTCGCAGGCACACTGAGATTGAAAGAGCTCATTCCTAAAATATCCCAGAGTATCAAAGATGTTTTCTTGGTAGGTGAAGAAGTCACAGGTAGAAAAGCAGACTCTTTAGTCCCTTGCAAAATTCTGAAGGTTATCCAGGAGATTGATGATAGCGAGGGTACATTTAAGTATGAAGTTGGCTGGCTTGACAAAAATAAACAACTAACTGGTGTATCTGTAGAAAGTGCAGAGGCTTTGGTTCGAAAGAAGCCTCTTGTTACGCAAGATGTCTTGAAGTCTTTTATCAGAGAATCAACAAGCTGCAGCAACCCACCTTGTTGGATCGTTCATGACGAACTGGCAAAGAAGTATAGGCTTTCGACTGATATCCCAGAGGATCTGAAGAATAAAATTGTTAAACAGGAGAAACAACACGATCCACACAATGAAGGAGATAAAAGGAGCTCTGTAAGTCATTTGGATGTCTATGTCTTCTGTACATTATGGTCTATTTGCATCCATGTTGCATTTATATCTTAGTCTCAAGTTGATGACTCCAGGAACAGAATTTCGAAAATGGAGAGAATGGCAGCAAAAAGCGCAAAAGGAAAGAAACAGAAGAGAGAGACGAGGAACCCAAACTGAAGAAAGAAAAAGAGAAAGGTAACTTACCATAAGTCAAAGAGCTTGTTTTTTGGTCATTTTGCTTGTTCTCTTACTATAAATCAACATTCAAAGTATCTTTTTGCTCTGCATGAGGTATATTTATTTCGCTTTGTATGCTTTGCAGTTCAAGAGCAACCAAAAGTGGAACCTATTAAATATCCTATTGAGGATTCCTTGGTGCAGCCTGGTCCGGATGATCCTGTTTTTACAGAAAGGCCATTACCAGCTACAGATTTTCTCATGCCTATGGATTGTGTAGGGGATCTTCTAATGGTCTGGGAATTTTGTGTTTCCTTTAACAAAGTGCTTCATTTGTGGCCTTTCTCCCTTGAGGATTTTGAAAAGGCAATTGATTACAAGGAAGGTGATTTAACTCTCTTGGCAGAGACACATTGTGCTCTTTTCCGTATTGTGTTAAAAGACTCCAGTGCTTATGAGGATTTAATGCAGAAGAAGAAAATTTCTAAGGTATTTGTGTGAGAAGCATTAAAATATCTATGGAATATTTATATACTTCAAAATATGTTTTTGTCTTTAACTTGTTAGTAATTTTATTTAAAATTATACTGGTTTCTTTGGAAGTATTTGATTTTTTGGTTTATGCTATACTTCCAACATGCTGCAGTTGTCAGTACAAAACTGGCAGGACCATCTTTCTGCTTTTTTGGAGGTAGAAGATGTGGAAAAGTATTCAAACCATTTGGAAGAGATAAGGGGTGGTAACTACCGGGAATTGAGTCCACGTGCAAAATTAGACATTTTGCATGAGTTGGTTGATCGAGCTCTTCCTTCTGATGTTATTAGAGGGCAACTAGATGAATATATTGAAGAAAGACAGGCACTGGCAGCTATAAAAAGAGAGGAGGAGATGGAGGAATCTAGAAGAAAAAAAGAAGAACTATTACTGCTTAAACAACAAAATAGTGAGGGCAAAGAGGATCCAGATGGAAATGTTACACAAGGAAATGATGAAAACATTAAGCCCATGGATGCTTCAGATTCCAATGTGTTAAAATCTGCTTCTGAACAGAATGGATCTGTGGCTGAACAGAATGGATCTGCTTCTGGATGTAATGGATCCGCTTCTGAAAATGGTGTAACTAAGACTTTAGATGCAAATACAATTCAAACTGTATCAGAAAACAATTATGATAATGGGTATGGATTTATTTTTGGTTTTACAGTTAAACATGACTATATTCCTTGCAGAGTCCAGTGAATTCCTTATGTTTGATAGCTCATCAATTGTTTTTAAGTAACCATGGATTGAGGAATTATTTGAATTGTTTTGTCTAGTGATGAAAAACATTCTCTTATGCCAACATCAAGACGAGCTGCATTACAGCAGAAGTTAGATGCAAAAGCTGCTGAAGAAAGAGAAAAAGAAATGGCAAGGCTTGAAGAGCAGAAGAAATTGCAAGAGAAAAGAAAGGCAAAAGCTGAGGTAGTAAAGGAGCAGAAACTTCGAGAGCAAAGGGCTTTGGAGATGCAGAAAAGGGTATGCATGCTGTCTTTTTCTGTTGACTTTGTGGTGTCAAATTTTAACTCTATTTTGTGGTAAATGCTTTGGTTGTAACAATTATTATTAACATAATGTTTTTAATATTCAATAATAGCAAGAGCATTTTGAACGAGAAATAGAAAAACGTTTTATTCGGACCAATTCATTAGGGAAGGATAAGAATTACAACAGATATTGGTTTTTCCGTCGAGAGGGTCGGCTCTTTGTTGAAAGTGAAGATTCTAGCCAATGGGGCTACTATAGTGCAAAGGAAGAGGTAAATTTGACTATTGTTATTTGTGTATGTTCCATTAACTTTTGCACCACCATCTCAAGTGTTATTCCATTGGGTTTATTTGGCCAGCTTGAGTTGCTTATGGGCTCCCTGAATCCTAAGGGTGTGAGAGAGAAGGCCTTGCAAAGGCAGTTAGAGAAGCATTGTGCAAACATAAGGTGAGTTTGGTTCTAGTTTAGTATTTTCTCTTGCACAATGTTATGGTTGTACATTGTACATAGTTTTTAACTTGTTTAATTTTATTGTCTTCTGTAGTAATGCAATGCAGAGGAGATTAAAGGAAATTGCACAGAGGTTTGCATTGGAAGAAGCTTCTATACGAAGATCTACTCGTGTTCGCTCACAGCCTAAGGCAGCGGGAGCTGGATTCTTGACCTATGTTAATAAACACAGAGGCTAGTCATATAGCTGTCACGGCCCATGTATGCGATTGAATCTTTATTTTGATATACATTGATGCTAGTTCCGAGCGTAAAGGTTCAAGGTCATTGTTGTCAAGTGTGAAAAATCACATAAGTCAGAAATGCTAGAGGCAGAGGCCTGGCATCAAAATTTTGTTAATTTACATTATTTTTGTAAAATATCTTTGAACAGATTTTTTCCCCCTATCTCTGTTGTCAAAGATTTTACCTTTCTTGGGGTGTTGATTATATTATTCATTGAAAAGCTCATTTGATAGAATTATCACAGGGGATGAAAGCACTCTGAACGTTTTTTGAGCTATTATGAATATAATGTTCAACAGATTTGATTTAACAATCTGGTAATCAACCACATGACAGTTTTCTATGCTTGCCTAAACTCTACATGAGTTGCTATAAAGTAGTTTTGACAAAAATAATAGAATGGGCTTGGCCTAGGGCTCTCATTGGAACATAATTTCAATAGTCCAATTATTCAACTGATCTCATCAATTACTCTCTCTCCCAAATGACTGTATGCCTATTCTCTAGGGAGCTCCACTAAGCCCAGGTCATTTTTTTATATATTAATGATAGAATCAAATCACCATGTAAATCAGAGCTTGTCCTCAGATGTACCACAGACCATGCAGGGTCTTAGCAAGATAGAGTATGACCATACAGGGTCAAGTTACAGCTATTACATCTGCTATTGGACAGCAAAAATATAAGGACATAAGATAACCTTTACATCTGTACCTGAAAGTATTTATGTAACCTTCCATCTAGTAACAAAATCACGAGTTCTGAGCCTGAGCAAGATAAGAGAAAAAAACAAGTCTAAAAATCAGCCAAAACATATGTATCCTACTCGTATATATCAATAATCAAACACTGAAGCACATCTAATTCCTGCTGTCACAGTTATAGGTCCTTCCATCCCACGAGAGGGTCGATGTTCAAGATGTTGTCATTGGTTCTCACTACTTAAATTATGAAGTCATCACCATTATTGATGTTGAAACTAGCTTTACTTTGGAGGTCAATATCTTTCCTTAAGGTTACTTCTGAGTATTTTTTGTTGTGCTTCCTTGGAAATTCCAAAAAGCTCTTCCTGAATGGGATATTGTCTGACCTGTTGAAGGGTCGGTGCTGCTCATACTTGATCTCCTCTTTGTTTACTTCCAAGTAGTTCTTTCTTATAAGAAGATAGAGATTCAGCTTTATTAATCATTTTATACAATTTCATAGGTTTACCTGACTGGGGGTTGGAGCCATCTTCCCTTTTAAGGTCAGCTTGTTCCATCTCAGAAGTACAAGAAAGAGGGAATTGCATGCTCCTACAGGCCTCCTTGATCATGGAATATGTTCTCCATTTGGAAGGAGGCAGATTAAATGAAGGCCTAAGAGAGGCCCATGTTCCAAGATGACCCTCTCAAATGATATCCCCAAAACATCTGACCCCTTTCTTGGACCAAGACTTAGTACAGCGAAACTTGAATTAATGCAAGAGGTTTGCCTTTATGTTCAAGATTCTACCATAAGGATCTAGAGGGGAAAGGTTCTTTGTTATCAGAATTGATATAACCACAGTAATATTAGATCTAAGTAATTCCCAGGCTTTCCAAATGCTATTGAAGACATTGGAACCTACAGCAGTAACAGAGAATTTGTTGATCAAGTGGTACCATAAGGGAAGATGCTTTGTTGTCAGAATTGATATAACCACAGTTAGTAATATTGGATTTGAGTAATTTCCAGGTTTTCCAAATAATCAAGACATTGGACCCTGCACCGGTAACAGAGATTTTGTTAATCAAGAGGTCCCATGAGGGACAAGTTCTATGTTTTTTGTCTGCTAGGGGACGAGTTTTATGTTTTTTCTTATGAGCACCTTCAAGGGCTCATTGCCTTGAGCATTAATTTCCCATTTAAGAACAATAGCAATCACATGTTTTCTAAGATGTTTCAGCCCAATACCATCTCAAAATTTTTCAAGACATCACCAGTCCCATCGAACATAGTGTTTCTTCTTTCTACTTTTGCCATCAGGCCATAAAAATCATTTGATCTTCTTACGAATCTCATTAAATTTGGTTGCTGTTGAATAGCCAAATGAAGAAGTAATAGACATTGTAGGAGGAAAGGATCTTTGACAAACTTGGATTATGGCTGCTAATGACAGCTTTCATTTATTCCATCTATTTAACTTATCAAATTTTTCTTTAATCCAGGCCCACATATCCTTTAGGCACGGGTTAGTAGCAAATGGGATTCCCAAGTTCTATCTATTTAACTTATCAAAATTTTCTTTACTCCAGAGACACATCCTTTAGGCATGGGTTAATAGCAAATGGGATTCCCAATTATCTGACCGACTTGGTGGGTCTCCTCCATTGAAATCATATCTGGAGAATCACTCGGTGGTGGGAGGGTTGGCGGTAAAGATTTTAGCACCCAAACCCACAGAATAGGTTCAGCTTGCACATTAAATTGTCAACACTGTTCTCATCAAGCTCAATAAATAAGGCAATATACGTACTAGATGTTTAACAGTTGATCACCATTGGGAAGGCAAATACCCCTGATTTTAGGGCACAAAACAAATTCTCTGAAAAGATAGTATAAGGCATCTAAAGCAATAACACACAAAGCAGGGGTAAGGAGGCACACCTGCCTTGTTGACCTTTCCAAAGAATTTTTCAATAAGTAAACTATTCTCACTTGGGCCACAATATCTTTTAATAGAGTAAACACTATTTTGCAAATTCTTTTAGGGAAACCAAATGCTTTCAAGGTTAATCTAAGAAAGGACCATTCCACCCTATCATATGCTTTCTCAAAATCAAGGAGGATTACCACAACTTGGTTGGTAAACTCTTCCCATACTATAGCCTCCCAATTGGTTATGAGGTCTTCTAAAATGTATCTACCTTTGATAAAACCAATTTGAGTTTTGCTAATAAAAGTAGGTAGTATGTCAACTAATTTTTAAGCCAAAATCTTAGCCAGGATCTTGTAAGAAACATTAAGTAGGGTTATAAGTCTGCAGTTCTTTTTGAAGAAATTGTCACCTTCTTTGGCAATAGTTTGATAATACCTTTACGAATGGTACTGTCTAAGGAGCCTCTACCAATGGACTCTGCATAGAAGTGTAGTAGTTCATCACTAATCCATTCAATTCAATGTTTCTTTTTTCATAAAACTAAAATGGCAGATCATCACCCTCGGGAGATTTATCATTGGATAGCAACTTGATAGTCCTAGTAATTCTTCTTTGGTACTCACTTTGTCCAAACATATGTATCCTCCCTTGTTATCACTTTTGATATGGGATTCTTGCATATTTCTCTAGCTATAGTGTTAGCCTGATTTTCTCCACCTGAATCAAAGAGGTCTTTATAGATTTTGAAGAAATAATCTTTTAATATCTTCTAGATCACTAATTTTTTTGTCCTCAGCCAGATATTCCCCATCTTCTCCTTGGAACTTTTTTCTTTAATGAATTCAAAGAAGATTTGTTAACCTTTATCTTTGTAACTTACCTAGTTAATTTAACTGTAACTCTTAATTCTTGCGCTTTAGTAGCTTGAAGCCTCCTAAATGAGTTCTTTGTTTGGAAATTTCTGGAAATTTATTCAATCTCTAATACAATAAAGGTATCGATAAGATTTGATGCTTAGACTATAATCAATGCAAATCTGTGATTGTATGCAAATTTGAAAATCAAGTTGTCTTAATACAAAAAACCATGGAGATATTCATCTCCTTCATTATGCCAAAAACTACAATTGCAACATCGTTAATAAACCTATCTTAGATGAACATAAAACATCATAGAAATGAACATTACTTCATCATAAGATAACAACAATAAAGAAACATAAATTAGCAACACTAAAAGAGCATCTCATAACATATGATTTATGTGGAGAAACCCTTTTGGGGAAAGAGTCCACACCAAAAGAGATCCAAGACTTCTATTTATCCTTCAAACGAGTTACATCAATACAACTTCTCTTTCAATTGTTGCAACACTTCATTGTTTCAACAACCTATAAATAAACTTGTTTTTTTCTTCAACTCAAGCACTAAATACATAGACATGGGAGAAATCACAAATGGTTTCTAAAACCAATTAGGCTTAAAATCTAAAAAACAAGAAACTTTCTCTTCCAACTTGTGGTTTTATCTGCCTTTCAAAAGATCTCCCTTGCCTAATCCAGACTTTCATTTAGCTTCTTCGTTTTTCATGCTCTTTCTATTTTGACAACTAAAAAACACCTTGCAAGTTGTCAGAGTTGAATTTAGCAACTTTTATAACAATTAAAAGATAATTGTACATTGTCAATTAATAATTAAATATAAATAGGTAAAGTAAGGTTGAGACGTTCCTCAACATTCTCCCACTTGCTGAACACCTTGCAAAAAAACATAGAGGTCCAAGCAAATGACGATAATCATCCATCATCAAATGATAAATCCATATCATTGTCAAAGCTTCCACTAAACTATGTAACCAGCTCAACAAGGGATCTTGATATCCATCTCCTAACTAAAGTTTTTTATGGCCCTAGCACAATCAAATAACTCAACACCAAGAGCTCCCAAAGGGAAGATTCAAACCATAACCTCCAAATTAAGATGATGTAATAGTGCACATCCTTTGTCAATAGAGCTAAAGATGTCAAACTCTCCCTCCAATATAAAGACAATCAAATATCTTCACATGACACCAACAACCATTGCAACAGACCATCCATCTTCTAATCAAAGATTAACCATGAAAACAAAGAAGATAAAACATTTAATGTAAGAGAATAAAGCTCCCACTGAAAGCGATACATAGTTATACATGGTGTCACGACCAATATCATTGCCAAAACTCCATTGAAAGGGAACAAAGCTTCTCATGCACTATAATCTATTGCTAAGATTCAAATTAACAACTATATTAGACATTCCAAAAAATCCTTTTCATTGAAGTCAACATACTAATATAATAAGATGACCAACAACAAGGCCTACCAAACCAACTAACTACTCATCAGACAATTTACAAGATTAGCACATATGCTCTCAAAGGAGAAATACATAGTCAATGCTCCAATCTTCAAATAATCGAAAGATTCAACCACACATCAATATCAAGCGGAATAGAGATAATAAGGTACAATGTGTGGAGTTCCAAGACTCAAACACCAAATCAATGCTAGATATAATTTTCCAAACAAATCCACATAGGAGTAACCATAAATTAACAAGAACCCTCCAAGCAACCATGCAAACCTTTTATTGCGTTCTTCCATAATATCTTGAATACAATTTTACCACAAATCGACATACCATAATTTTTTTTTGCTCGGTAATAGATGATATTTTATTAATAAAGTAAAGATTTACATACATAACTTGGAAAAGAAATACAACCAGACAAGGCCTAGGGCCATACAATCAACAATCTGCCTGCTCTTCTAGAGCCTTAGCAAAATGGCAGTTACATTCTATCATAAAAAACACACTTCAAAAGCCTATCCATTAGACTGCTCGATCGATTCATGGCTTTATACAGAGAAGCTATATTTAGATTTTACATATATTAGTGTTCATACAAATAAGTATTCCATCAGTTTTTTATTTTTTAGGCAGCTTTCACATCTGCATCAAATTTCCTCGCCCTTCGCATGAGGTTTGTCCTTGCCTTTCGTGGAATTTCCTTCTTCGCTTTCTCCCATTCATCACCAATCTGCCTTTTATAATCCGCACTCCCCTCCAGTCCTACCCATCTAATAAAGGGCACTCTTCGATACTCCTTTGCTTCATTATCATCTGCGAAGCATTCCGAAAAATCTGACCCAAAGCCTGGTTCTGCCCATTCCAAGATGGAATCGAGGCCTCCTAGTAAGTCAGCAAAAAGGGCTTCCGCAACCCATTTCACTACTTCAATAGGCTCTCCTAATTCGAGCCCCCACGCAATAATCATTGATATTATGGTTGTGTTATCCCTTCGCATCAGTCAAAATTCTTGAAATTTCGGTCCCAACATTCCTATAACCGCATCCACCATCTCATCTGTTTTGATCTTAATCAGCCCGGAAATTCTCTCTTTGCTAGCGAGCTCCATGAAACGACTTCATCTGTCGCTTTGTCTCCATTATGAAGTTAGCATGCATTGTCGCTCCACTTTGTAGAAAAACCTGCAAAAAACAATTTACAAAAACCAAACTACAAGCCACATTCGCTCAATGTTATGGTAAAAAGTGTGTTAGCTTTGCCTTTAATCGACACTCAACCATCATTTCAGAATGCACTTGATACATCCATTTGTCCTGTTCATCATTCTTCAATAAATGCAATAAAAGGCTTTGTCCTCTGCATCCCCCACAATATCAGTTTCACATGTGGGATTTCTTTTAGAGAGCATCCGTCCAATCATTTATGAATTCAACGCCGCCAAATTCTCCCTTTTAATATTCCCTTAATGCCATTTTCATTACTCCTTTTCATTCTGACTATCTATCATGTAAAAAGGACAACACATTCTGTCATCACCGCTAATTTCATATCCTTCCAACTTATTGCTTTACATGTGAAACTTTTGCAAGCCATCAACATTATTAAAGTTTATATGTCACACACACATATAATTGAAACATTATTGATATCTTTTTTTAAAAAAAAATAAAAGATTGTTTAAATAAACTATCCGTTGTTTTGGACATTTTCAAAAGCTAATTCCCCCACCTTTTCAAAATTTACTGCCATTTCGATAAGACATCAGCCTCAATATTGCCCTCTCAATAGGTGTGCGTGATTCGAAAGTCTTCAAAGGTCTGGAGCATATTTACAACATTATGGATTAACGTTTGCAAGTGCCATGCCTCCATTTTACCATTTTTAATTGCACTTATAATAACAAGAGAGTCCCCTTCTAAATGTAATTTTCGAACTCCTAAAATAGTTCCCATCCTGACTGCTAGTAAGGTTGCATTTCCTTCTGCTTCATTGTTTGTGCCTTCCTTCAATTTTGGGACTCCGAAAGCCAGAATCTCTCCCCTGTGATCCCTTAATATTACACCCGCTCCTGAAGGCCCTGGGTTGCCTTTTGCGGCTCCATCAAAATTTACCTTAATCCATCCCTCCTCAGGGGCAATCCATCTGACTTCTTCACGCATTTTGCGTTTCTCCTCTCTATGGGAATTCATTTGACCATTCATGCATTTTAAACTAGTCCATACTCTTTGTAATTTTTGATCCATCATTGTGAACTGTGTTGAGATTGGTATTTTGGTTGCATTAGCATTGACCATTTCTTCAATGACATGATTTACTCTATTTTTAAGCCTTGTGATATCTTCTTTCCTGTCCTGAAAGAGCCGTCTGTTTCTCTCCTTCCAAATTTCCCAAATAAAGATGGAAGGGCTAGTGATCCATGCTGAGGAAAAGGTGGATTTCATAGGTGGTGTGGGCCAGCATCTAAATACATCAATTAACTTATTCGGTAGTGGCCTCTGCCATCCCAATTGCCCTTGAAGCATTTCCCAACATTGAGATGCAATCTTACATGTTAACAACATATGATTAGCATCCTCATCATCCTCTTCACATAATAAACATCTTGTCGGTCCCATTATACCAAATTTTTGTCTCCCGATCCCAGTTAGAATTCTGTCTTTAGTAGCAAGTCATGCAAAGGCCCCTGCTTTAGGTAGGCAGTCTTTGCTCCAAAGAAGCCTTGTGGGCCATTCCTCTTGTTCATTCTCTATCTCTAGCAATTTGTAGCCCAATTTCACTGAGTATTTTCCACTGGTTGCTGCATACCACTTAATAGTGTCTCTTTCTATATTTATATTCACACTTCGGCTTGCAAATATCCCTTTCATCAGTTCGGCCTGCTGAACACTTAGCCCCAAATTATTAATATCTTTCCAATCCCACACTTCACCCAAAGGACTATGTTGCTGTTCAATATAGGAATTCAGTTGAGAACCCCAACTATTCACACAAATGTTTCTTAGCTCATGATATTCGGGGTTGTTAGCTAAGATTGAGAAACCATTCCACGAGTCATCCCAAAAATTTGCATTTTCTCCATTTCCAACTTGCCAAGTTATATGATGTGTTATAACAGGCCGACAACTAGAAATAAAGTTCCAAACCGCAGAGCCTTTTGGTGGGTTTGGTGTAGTTAAAATCCTCTCATCTGCCATTGAATCTAGATATTTCGCTTTTAGTAGCTTGACCCATAATAGATTTGGATTTTGATACACACTCCAAATCAGTTTTGCACCCAAGGCTTCATTCATTAAATTCCAATCTCTTAGCCCTGCTCCCCCATTGGCTTTTGTTTTACAAACTTTTTGCCATGCAATTAAAGGCCACTTATCTTCATCATTTTTTCCATTCCACAGGAACTTCCTCATTCTCCCATTTATAAGCTGTGTAATTTTCTTAGGTATCTTAAGACACATCATTGAGAATATGGGGATTGCACTGATTACAGACTTAATTAGGAGAATTCTTCCAGCAAAGGTAAGCCATATGCTCTTCTGCCCTTCTAATTTTCTAGTGCATTTCCCAACAAGATCCTTCCACAAGTCGGCCTTGGAAGCCCCTTTAAACAATGGAATTCCAAGATATTTGCTTGGAAGTTTCCCGGCCTTAACACTGATAATTCTGCAAAATTCTCTCTGTTTTCAGAGATCCATATTAAAAAAGTAGACCTCATATTTGTGCCAATTTATGCACTGAGCTGATGCATTACTATATAAGTCCAGAGTTCTCTTTATAACTCTTGCTTCCCTCAGAGAGGCCTCACCCACCAAGTTGGTATCATCGGAAAATTGTAAATGTGTAATGGGTTCCAAACCCGCAGTCATTTTAATTCCTTTCCATTCTCCAAGAGCTCTTTTTCCTCTAATTAATCGCCCAGGCGCTTCAGCCATAATGATAAAAAGGAAAGGAGAGATAGGGTCTCCTTGGCGGATTCCTTTAGTAGATTTGAAAAAAATCTTGTGGACTGCCATTAACCAACACCGAAAATCTGGGTGTATTAATGCAACACTCCACCCATTTGATCCATTCCTCACAAAAACCAAAACATCTTAGGACTTTGATCAAAAATCCCCTGTTGACCGCATCATATGCTTTCTTTATATCCAATTTAATCATCATTTTCTCAACTTTATTCTGCTGAAGGGTATGTATTATTTCATGGGCTACAATGATCCCATAATAGATTGATATGTCCGGGGTAAAGCCACTTTGTTCTTCTGAAATTATGTTTTGCAAGATGGTTTTCATTCTATTCGCCATTACCTTAGATATGATCTTGCATATTGTGTTACAAAGGGAAATAGGTCTAAAGTATTCAAAAGACATTCAATCTTCTTTCTTTGGGATAAGAGTGATGAAGGTGTTGTTAAAATCTAGGAAGAGAAAACCCCCAACTCTTGATTCTTCTACCACCTCCCAAACCTCATGACCAATCAAATCCCAAAATTGCTGGAAAAAAATGGCTGAGAAGCCATCAAGCCCTGGAGCTTTCTCAGCCCCTAAGTTAAAAACAACCTTTTTGATTTCTAAAAGTGCGCAAGGTTTCTTTAACATTACATTCTGGGCATCCATGACACAAGTGGGAATGACATTTTGTAAATCTAAATCTGTCCTATGGATGTCCGGATCCTCTGTAAATATATTTTGAAGATATCTCATTGCTTCCCAATTAATCTCCTATGGTTCCTGCACAACTACACCATCTCTATTCTGGATAGAAAAAATCTTATTATGTGACCTTCGATTTTTTACAGAATTATGGAAGAAATATGTGTTTTTATCTCCTTCCGCAAGCCATAATTCCCTAGATTTCTGCCTCCAGTATGTTTCTTCCCTATTTAGCACTTCACTATAAAGTTTATTCAATCTATTTTCTTCTTCAAAATCTGCCTCATTCATTCCATTTGCAATAATATTGGAATGTAACAGTCCTAATTCACTTTCTAAAGCTTCTTTTTCCACAAAGATGTTCTTAAAAGTCTCTCTATTCCAAACCTTCATTTTTTCTTTCAAGTGTTGTAGTTTTTTGAAAAAAATGAAAGCTTTGTTACCTCTTCTTGGCGGGGCTTGACTCCACCACATTTCCACTTGAGCTTTAAAGTCTTTATGTCACAACCATATAGCTTCAAATTTGAAAGGGCCCTATCCGAAACTTTATCCTCCTAAATTCTCAGATTTATTGGATAATGGTCAAATCCAGTTAAAGGTAGAATCTTAGCCCAACAAGTCCAATTGGTGGCTTCCCAGTTTCCAACCAATAAAAAACGATCCAGTTTCTCTGCAATATTTAAAAAACCACACCTTCTATTTGTCCATGTGTATTGTCCATTTCTTAACTCAAGATCTACCACTCCATTTTCTGTAACAAATGCAGATAAATCTCTCTAACTCTGTCCTGTCCAACCCAAACCGCCTTTTTTCTCTGTTGGATTTAAAATGGCATTGAAATCACCTTCAAGTAAAAATATCTCATTGTGGTTCCTATTTAAGATATCAGAGATACCCTACAAGAGTGCCCTTTTTTGAGTTGGGTTATTCGGCCCATAGACATTCAAAGCTTGAAATCGAGTGGGAAGATGCCTTGATCTAACTTCCACCCATATCCAAGACCTTTGACATTCATTAATTGAGACATCCACTATTGTCTCCATCCATAAAACACAAAGTCCCCTAGAAACACCATTTGCCTCTAAAAAACTTCTCCATCTACTAAATTTTCTAGCAAAACCTTATAACTCTTCACCACTTAACTTAGTTTCTTGTAAAAAAATGATATCTCGTTTCGCTTGATCTAAGCCTCTTTTGATCAGGCGAATCTTGTCAGGGGCATTGCAGCCCCTAACATTCCATAATAAGATTTTCATGGCTCTTGGGGAGAGGCAAAGCCCATCCCCGAGTTCAACAATTTGCATTGGTTTGTTGCGCACATTGCCAAGGTTAACTTCGTCTTGTTAGACTTTCTCCCTCTTTTTTTTTCCCCTATAGATGGTTTTGATTTCATTGTCTCCTTCTGAGATATTGTTATTTTTTCTAGCACATTGGTCATTTCTTCAAGGCCAAAAATATCCTCTTCTTCGCCCTCTGGTGCCCAAGGGGAGTCAGCATCCGACTCCGCAAGGTTTCCACTGCTATCCTTAATTGTTTCAAAAGGTTTTTCCAAATTTCTAATAGGAGACATCTGTATGTCCTTAAACCCATCACTATCAGTTGGATCAGCAAATCCAAGAGGACCATCCTTTGTCATTTCCACTCCCATCATGATGTTTTTGGGTATGATGATAGGTCTTTGTTCGGTATAAAACTCCTCACACCGCATCCTATTAGAGTCACCCAAAATATTTTCATATGCTTCCTTTTCTGGATATTGGTCCCCAATAGAGTCTTGCATTGTAAATGCCTTAGTTGTTTGGTCACTTTGAACTGCATTCTTCATAGTCAGCATTCCCAACATTCTTCCCTCTGATTCATTTCCTTCACTAGGCTCCAAGTTCAGTTCCTCATTTGTTTCATATGTTCTGGGCGCTTCCTCCTTGTCAGCCTCTATCATAGTAAGCCCCAGATCTATCAAACCATTTTGTGGAAACTCTTGCATGTTCACTTTATTTTTGTTTTCATTTATCAGGAGTTCATTAACCAACTCAATATTTCTCTCCCCCGGATAGGAGTTATAATTGTTTTGCCTTTCCTCCATTTTTTCCAAGATGCTATTGCTAAGTTCAGTTTCACTAAAATGATCTTGTTTATTATTATTTATTAGATTTGCTTCACTCTCGTTCCCTTTCCTATTTCCCCCATTAACCATGACATTTGGCTGCTTATTGTCAGTCGAGGGTTCTGCATCCTTTTTCACCACCACTTTTTGTGACCATACCCCATTTTTTGAAGTGAGTAATAGATTGTTGGGCAACGAGTGTGACTCTTGCCACATGATTAGAATTTTAGGGCAGGTAGAAAAATTGCTTTCAATAAGGCATTCTTCAGTCCTAATAAAGGATCCCATACGATTACCGAGTATTTTTAGGGTTTCAAAGCCCCAATACTCATGTGATAAATTAGGAAGAAGGATCCAGAGGGGCATTTCTTTGATTTTTTCTTTCTCTGGATCAATTTTTTTTGACCAGTTATTGATATATATACCTTTTCCATCTATCAGATAGGGGCCATGCTTTAAAACCCAATCTTTATCTTCACGGGTTGGCGTCGTTACCAGGTAAAATCCATTTGCCACAGTTTTTAATGTAAAGCCTTTTCCCCAAGATTTAGCACACCACTCGCTAATCTTACTCAAAGATGGCCATTTCCCAGCCCATTTTAAGAAAAAAGCATGGTCTTCCAAGAAATTTATGGATTCGTTCCATACTGTATTATCTATCTGAACAATAGTAATAGAGCTAATATCTACCTTTGGAAATACCTGATTAGATGTTTTTGCTGTCGAGTTGATCGCCTTGGGTCTCCAAAATTTTTGTTCAATCTTCCAGAAATAAAAAACCCTATCATAGTTATTCTGATGTTTGGGAGGGTCTTGTTGCTATGTCCATTTCCAAACTGACACTAGTTCTACATTACACGAGTAGGAGGAAAGCTCAAACGGTTTCGAGGAATTTGAAATTTTTTTGTCTCTTGAAACCCCCAACCTCCGGTATTTTTTTGGTTCCTATAGCTTTTCCCCCATTGTTTTCCTAAATATGCCAAGCCTAGATGATTCTTGAAGGGTTTTTGGCTTTGCATCTGCAATTGTCCATTCGGCCTCCCATAGCTGTTGGACTAGGAAATTTTCAAATTTCCTCCTCCCGCTTGAAATCTCCGTCGCTCCATACATACCATAAATTTTAGTTAACATGTAAAATCTGTAAAATTATCTCTATAAATGTGAAATCCATTTCAAGATCCAAACATTCACAACAAATATATCATTTGAACAATGGAATAAACATAGATATACAAAACCATAATGTTTAGAAATAGGAAAATTGAAAAACCTTTCAAGTTGTCAGAGAGTATTCAAGTTATAAAATAACCAACTCCACAATTCACAAGAAAATAGTGGCTGATCATATAATGCTTTCATGTAACCAAGCGATGGAACTATGACTCAAAAAATAAGCACTCCATATTATAGTCCAAAATGTTGGTGTTTTCCCATGTGAATTCAAGGCTAAAATCACACAACCAACATGCACACCTTTTCACTACACATGACCACATGGAAAAATAACATAACCACCATGCAATATGAGAGTTATATATTGTCAATCTAGAGCTCTGGATCAATACTAAGCAAGAAGCAAATACATGATCAAATCCATAAAATACAAGATCCTCCATTAGCTTTAAGATCCCATTGAAAATATTCATTTGAGGTGTCATGGGTTCCAATCTTACAAATATGAAAAATAATGTTAACACACATAATATCCACTACAATCCACGATTCACCAACAATTTACAATTCCTTCTAATTGATTCCCCCAAGCTTGCCAGACTAAGAAATCAAAATAGAGGAATACACAGAATCAAAACACCATGAATCCTTCACATGTAGTAATATGCAAGTAACATGTTGTAGATGCCTAAAATCACCCCTTAACATTATAGTTATTAATTAATTTTATTTGTTATATTCTTCTACCTATTTAATTAAATTTGGTTCATCTTCTAGGGTATTTAAATTTACCTTTCCCCTAAATGTATTAATTTTTATTTAATACCTTTCCTCCATTGAATTCCCCATTTTTAAATAAATTTTAATTTATTTATTCCCTCCACATTCTAATATTCTACTAAGTTATGATTAGTCTAAATCTAATTTGGATTAATCCTAAATCTAGATCTAGATCCTACCCTTCCCACATCACTCTAAAAACATAGGCCTATTCACTAATTAAGTAAGGTTAATTAGACGAATTTTTGGATTCTTGCACCCATTAAGTGCTAATTAGTTGCTCACTGAGCAAATTTTCAAAAATCACCTTTTTAAACATTTCTAAAAATTTCTAAACAAGGTTTTTTACAACCTCGATGACAACTTCTTACGCTTGCTAAAAATGTCTCTTTGGACCAAGTCTATGTCATCTCTTACAAGATCTCTTACATGTGTACTTGAAGTACACATTGACCCATCACATCTCAAGTTTCTCACACGTGTGAGAAAAATTGGACTCTTGCATGACTTATGTGTCCTTCATGTGGCACCTATGTGGATGCCACATGAGATCCACTTCACTCAAGTTCTCCAAAATCCTATAAATAGGAGCCTTGCCAAGAGTAAACGTCCATTATTTTGCATTAGTCATCATGCTATTTTGTGCTTAGATTTATTTGCATTCATTTAGAGCTTTTGACTAACATGTTCAGTAGTTGTTTGTATTTAACACAGTAGTTGCATTTCATTCATAGTTCTTAATTTTTGCATTCAATACTAGGATCTTTCATTTAGTTTCATTCTTACTCCTCATATTTGCATAGAATGCTTGATGCTAGTTCTTTTTAACTAGTTCTTGAGTTCATTCAATATTATCTCATTTAGTCTTGCATTTAGTATCATTTCTCATTATTTAATCAATAGTGAGATTTATATTTTGTGTTGGGAGAGCACAACCACATTCCTCTCTAAGAAAAAATCAACAAGTCTTGGGTGCACGCACTTGTTTGGCTCATCAGAGGTTATGTTGGAAGCCATTGTGTAGTTGCAAGTTTTATGAATATGTATAGATTAGATTAATTTATAACTAACGTTTGCACGTCTGAGTTTGTTCTACACAGGTAGGTTTTTATCATACACATTTTGACATGCTCGGTGGGACCCACGCCCCTAAAAATTTAAGACCTTTTAGAAATTTCTGCCATTTTCTGGACTCTGTCACACATTGTCGTCTACGATCCACACAGAGTCGTCTCCGGCCTGGAACGGTCGTTTGCGCAGATCATCGTCTCTGATTTGAGACTGTCTTCTCCTCTCTGACTAAAAATGACATATTTTAATGATTTAAAGTTGTTTTCTATGACATTTGACATTTTTAGCTCTCGGGTTTCTGTCAAAGATACTTTTATAGAGTTATGCTGGCAAAATTTCAAAAAACAATTATTTAATCATAGTTGACTGACTCTGGTTTTTAAACTGTCATCTGTGTAGGTTGATTGTCGTCTCCGCAAATTGTCATTTGCGCCTTGGCTCATTCGTCTGCGCTCCTCAAAATCCATGCTAACACGTGTCAAGTATACTATTTTTTGATATTTTTGTTGACTGTTGTCTGCGTAGTTTGAGTGTCGTTTACGTAGATCATCGTCTACGCTCTGTTACTAAAAAACCTTAAGTTTCTAGCAAAATTTTGTGTTACTAAATCATCTGATTTTTTTGCAGCACCTAGAATATGAATATTGACTTAGAAAACTACTAACATTTTGAGTTATAGGACGTGTGATGAAGACATAAAACATCAAACTACTAGTAGTTGGTCTTGTAGGACATTAGTAAAAGACCTTGAAAATATTAAACTACTCACTTTGTGCTTTGCAGGTTGCCTAGGAGATACGAATAAACATTGTGTCTTGATTAAGTGATTTCTTAGGCATCTTAATAAAGGTTCACTTGTAGTGTTTTGTTAAGTGATAGGGGAGTATGCTCTTGTCTGTATAAGGCAACCAAAAACCTAAACTCATTTGATATTTCACTTAGAAAGGAACCTTGGGAATGAACAAATTGTTTGATGTGCTTGGAAGAAAATAACATGGATAGGAGATTATGCTTTTTTCCCTAGTGAAAAAATAAAAATCCAGACTCCTAATTTGTCAATCCATTTCATTTATTGCACTACCTTTAGTGAGCCTTCCCACTACAACAGTTGGGGTCAAATTTTGATGCCAATTTGCGACGACACTACCATTTGTGTGTGATTTTTATTTTTTTCCAAGTGCCCCTGATACTGTCGTAATAGCGACGTTACTATCGTACTTCGACACCCGCGTGATTATAAACAAGAAATAAAAGAAAAAGAAAGGCTCATTTCTAATTTTCGTGATCACTTACCGTCGTGTGTGAAGAGGGCCCTAACTGTGGAAGATTGGAATCTTGGTATATGACAGCCACTACTTGAGGTAGGCATTCAAGCTTTGTCTTCTCATTAACTCAATTTCATTTTGATGGCATTTGTTGATTTAATGACACAATATGAATGATAATACTGGCATTGTTTACATCTTTGCATTTGGAATGCTTGATGACCTGCGAGCTTTGAGAGCTAGGGCATCGTTGCTATTACCTTCAAGGCATTGTGTGAAGTGTTTGATCTCTCTCTATTTGTTTTGCTGTTGATATTCACTATGTGGTACTCCCCGTTTATGATCATTTCATGAGGAAATGTCTTCATGGCTCGTGGGCTGCAAGCTAGGGCATCATGCATTGTTTATGAGCTCACTGTTTAATACTGACATTGTTTACATCTTTGTATTTGGAATACTTGATGACCCGCGAGCTTTGAGAGCTAGGGCATCATTGCTATTACCTTAAAGGCAATGTGTGAAGTGTTTGATCTCTCTTTATTTGTTTTTATGTTGATATCCACTATGTGGTACTCCCCGTTTATGATCATTTCATGAGGAAATTTCTTGATGGCCTGCGGGCTGCAAGCTAGGTCATCATGCATTGTTTATGAGCCCACTGTTTAATACTGACATTGTTTACATCTTTGCACTTGGAATGCTTGATGACCCGCGAGCTTTGAGAGCTAGGGCATCGTTTCTATTACCTTCAAGGCATTGTATGAAGTGTTTGATCTCTCTTTATTTGTTTTGCTATTGATATTCACTATGTGGTACTCCCCGTTTATGATCATTTCATGAGGAAAAACATGGTATCTTCTTTCCTTTCTGCAACATTCTTCTGAGTGCACATGTCCTGTAGCATGGTTTTTCTTTCAGAAGTGTATGTCTTGACTATGCACATGCATAATTGTAGATGATGATCAGTAATAGGATGCCATTCATTGCTTAGATCTTTTTGATCTAACCCCCATATCTCTTTTCTTTGCAGGTTCTGGATCACATAAGAGCACACTGGATTCATACCTGGGTCAAAAATTCATCACTTCAGGCAATGTCTGGTACGCCTATTATTTATGTTCATCCTTTTATGTATGCATGTACTCTTGCATGTTCTTCTGGAAGTTGGTATGCTCACATCAGCCCAGATGATTTTATCTTTCAGTTCCTTTCCTTGTATAGTATATACAAGTTATTTGGCATATATATACATGTAATCTTTAGATGCAGAAAATTCTTTTCCTTTACACGTATCTTTTCATGAAATGAACTTAAATCAAACAAGATCATCTAATAATCATGAAATGAACTTAAATCAAACAAGATCATCTAATAATGCAAACTAGGGTAATGTAGTCACTCATCTAGTAATTAGGTTACCAATGTACAATGAGGTAACTATTGTATATATATCAAACCATGAAGATGATGCTTAGGAGACAGTGGAGCTAGAGGAATATGTGAAAGATCTAAATGCTACTAAAAACATGTTGAAGAGTTATTACTGCTTCAAATTAGGAGAAGGGCTGAAATAAAGAGTATGATATAACTTCAAAGTAAAATTAAGCACCAACTAAAGGAACTAAAATATAGTTCCATGAAGGAGACATCACAGCGACCAAAACAAACATAAAAAATTAAATGATCAATGTGTCATCATTTTCACTATGTCATAGCAGCACAACAGAGAGACCCATGTAAAACGATATAGTAAATTTATAAGCCATCAATACTAATCAATGTATAAAGTGATGGAATAATATATAAACATAATCAAAATATGACAAGTATGATTGGTACATTGTATAGGAACAAAGAAAGAGGGTTTCTCATATAAAATGAGAGATATTGAATTTTCAAATATGCACACCAAGATTTATTCTAGAGAATACAATGAGCACCACCTTTAAGTGAATATAGAAGGATTTCAAGCCAAAATTTTGAACTAAAATGAGAACCCCTAATGTTTAGAACGAAACACCCAAATTTCTAAAAGAGCTCAGGTCTGAAGTCAAAAATACATTTGTAAAGCTTTCAATTAAGTTCTATTTTCTTAGATTAAAGATACATATCCATATATGAAAGGCCAATATACTCTCTA
>MU223262.1:1671940-1695633 GCA_018584345.1 Thuja plicata
CCTTCAAGGCATTGTGTGAAGTGTTTGATCTCTCTTTATTTGTTTTGTTGTTGATATTCACTATGTGGTACTCCCCGTTTATGATCATTTCATGAGGAAAAACATGGTATCTTCTTTCCTTTCTGCAACATTCTTCTGAGTGCACATGTCCTATAGCATGGTTTTTCTTTCAGAAGTGGATAGCTTGACTATGCACATGCATAATTGTAGACGAGGATCAATAATAGGATGCCATTCATTGCTTAGACCTTTTTGATCTAACCCCCATCTCTCTTTTCTTTGCAGGTTTTGGATCACACAGGATCACATTGGATTCATACCCGGGTCAAAAATTCATCACTTTTGGCAATGTTTGGTACCCTTATTATTTATGTTCATCCTCTTATGTATGCATGTACTCTTGCATATTCTTCTAAAAGTTGGCTATGCTCACAACAATCCAGATGATTTTATCTTTTAGTTCCTTTCCTTGTATAGTATATACAAGTTATTTGGCATATATATATACATGTAATCTTTAGATGCAAAAAAATATTTTCCTTTACATATATCTTTTCATGAAATGAACACAAATTAAACAAGATCATATAATAATGCAAATTAGGGTACTGTAGTCACTCATCTAGTAATTAGGTTACCAAATTGGAATGGGCATGAAAAATATGGTAACAAGAACCATTACTAAGGATTGAGCATAAGTTTAAAAGTCCCCAAACCTATTGTTCTATGTGTCCTTATCACCTTTGTAATTTTGGTTCAACCCCTATAGGATGCCCAAGCCTAGAGGTCAAGGAAAGTACCCAAGAGCACTTGAAAGAAAGATGAATGAAACCATTGTCCTTATGTGGGTAAATCCATATAAGTGGTCTTACTTTGCATCACAACTCTTACTTGAGGATCCACAATCATGCATTTATGTTCAAGAATTAACATATTTAATCCAATTGTATCGTTATCTTGTAGGTCTTTAAACAAAGAGAAAATTTTCATGTCCAATGTGTGGTCCAAAGATGAAATCTCGTCATTCTAAAAGTTTAAGAAAGCAGGTGTTTGATGAGTATAGGAACTTCCTCTCCAGAAATCATAAGTATCGAAGAGCGAAAAAACATCCTTTCAATGGGAAAGAAGAGACTACATCAAAACCCCAAAGAATGACACCTCATATATGACAGTTGAAATATAATAGAATTCAAGGTAATATCGTTCCACATAATGGTTGATGTTTGAAAATTATATATTTCAATTGTGTTTTGTTGGCTAATTATGTAGTTGATGATCTTGAAGGTCGTGAAGGCATCACTGACCAGCTTCCAAAGGGACTAAAATGCTATCCCAAAGAATTTAGTGGGCTGCCCTACTATGAACAACTACAAATTGTGCATTTGTTTGATACTATGCATATTGGAAAGAATATAACAGAGACACTATGGAAAATATTGGATGGAAGGCGTGACAAAGAAAAATTTGGCAAAATTTGTAGTGACATTCATGATTCCAATCATGCAATGAAAAATATCATTGAATCAAACAACAATGGAGACCAGATTAATGCAAGTGCTATTCCTTGGTTATTAACAGTGTAACAAAGTAATGCCATAAAATAAGTCATACAAATTTTTTGATCTCCTACAAGGTTTGCTGCGAATATAAGCAATCTTATATCAAAGAAAAGTGATTTTCAGTCAGGGATGAAAACACATGATTGACATACCTTCATCAAGGTAAGTCACAATATTTTGTATTTACAATATATTTATGTAACTGCATTCAATTTTCATTGTATGAAATGATCAGTTGACAATTGTTGCAGTATTTTCTATGCCTATCGCTCCCAGAGAACTTCGACAATAATATCAAACAAGTGATATATGATCTTGGAAAATACATGAGGTAAGCAGTGATATTTGTTCAATATATCAAACAAGTAATATATTGTAAAGTCTCGTATTTATATATTTTTGTGTCTTGAATCCCTTGTAGGTGGTTGTCATCTAAATAAATCCATAAAGAAGATATAAAATATTGGAAGAAAATAATTCCTTATCTAATGTGTGAAATGAAAAAATGTTTAGCTTCAACTTTGTTCAATGCACAAAAACACTACCTCATACACCAAGTTGATGAGATTGAAGTGTAGACCTGTACAGTCTAGGTCAATGTGGATGGTTGAGAGACACTTGAAATTTTTGAAGGGTTTGGTACGACAAATAGCACATCTCGAGGATTCTATGGTTGAGGGATATATGGTATACTAGATGATGGTGTACGTTACTCAATATCTTCCTAATCTTGCATCAAAGACCCATATAGATTGCATTTGGGATCTCGAATCCATTAAAAACTTTGAAGGGGAGTACTTAGTGGGCAACGGTAGATTTAGGAAACTGAAAGGTAATAAATTATGAGATGTTATTGTAGTTAATTAATTATTAATCTTCAAAATAAATTTGTAGTAAGTCATCTATTAACTTTTGTACAATTTCTAAAGAGTGAGATGCAATACATTTGTTTATTGCAAACAATCAATAATGGATGATGGTATGGATTGAACGATGTCAACATTATGGTCATAGATTAAAATAAAAATCCGTGTCCTCATTGGTTATACAAGCTCATCGTAATAGAGATCCCAATGTTACACAAAAGGAAATATATTTAACATATGGTTTAAGAGATCACCAAGTACTTGTAAATTTGTTAATCAACTGTATATTTTTCAACTTGTGATGCAATAATTTATACATGTTTGACATTATTGTAGGTGAAACACCACAACGATATGTTATGCAATGGTTATAAATTTCGCATCAAAAAGTTGGATGACACGAAGAGAACTTATGAATCTGGGATAAGTGTAGTCTTCCAGGTGACCAATATTTCTTCTAGAAATGACTTACATCATCGAGAGTCACAAAATTGATACTATGGTATTTTGGTTGATATACTTGACTATGACTTTAATTTCTTCAGATTAGTTCTCTTCGTCGTGAAATGGTACAAACTATGACTCAATCAAAATGATCCTGATAGAACTTTTATTGAACATGACAATGGATTTCCAATGATTAATACAAGGTTGTTTGAGCCAGTTGGGGAAGAGCCCTATGTTCTTTCAAGCCAATGTGAGCAGGTATTTTACTCAGAGGTTCCACATAAACCGGGTTGGTCATTTATTATTATACATGATCCAAGAGGAAGGCCGATAAAGTATAATGTGATGGAAGAAGAAGATATCGAGGAAGAGCAAGAAGTGGAAGATGATGTAGATGATGATCACGATCGAGAGTTAGTCAAACAAGAATATAAAGAAGAAGACGACGATGATGCTGCTACCGATCACGATGATGATGAGGAGGAGGATGACGACAATGATGATAGTGGTGGTGATGATATCATCGACGAAGATGATCTTGATGATGATATGGATGAAGAAGAATATCAATGACATGAATGAAATGTACAATTATGGCAGATGTTTGGCATGTTTTAACGATTGTTTTGGGTTGAAATTTGCACTTTTTCCACTAATATGCTTAGGGTTTCATATTAATGGCATTTTTGGTTTTAGCGTGAATATATAACTACTCTTATTCACCTTGTTTTATATGTCCTACCTATATCTTTGATCTTTTTCAAAGAGAAATTTCATTCTAAAAGAGTGTATTTTTGTATATCAATGCATTTAATCTAAATACTATCTTATGAGATTTGCTTCTGATATTTTTCTATTTCCTTGCACATCAATGATGTTAAATCACAGGGGATAATTTTAACAATGTATAATGTCCTTCACAAGATGTAATAAAAGCACTGGCAAGACATGAGAATTGTTTGACGAAATGCCACAATAGTGGTGTCTCATGCAATGCTGAGATGTTCAGTTATATGCAATGCTGAGATATTAAAAATATTGTAGGATAAATAGATAATTTTAACAATGTATAATGTCCTTCACAAGATGTAATAAAAACTGAGTGAACTATGTTTGTCTGATTATATAACTATTATCTTTTTCCTTTCTCAAGGGGGTCGTGTTCTTATGATGATGAGAGAAAAGGTGACTTTGAGGTACCCTTTAAGTACAAACATCTATAGAAACAATGGGTCCCCGATGAACTTCCTTCAATAAACACTGATTTTTGTGTTAGAGAGAGGATATATTGCATAACATCGTCTTCATTACATGGTTTTGGCCTATTTTTCATGGATGGCATAAATGTCTCTTACAACAAAGTTGTCAAATTGATGGAGTATGTCGGACCTTGTTATGATTATAGTAGTTGGATGCAGATTGTTAGATATTAAAAAAGTATGTGTAGGTATGCACTCGCGGCAAATTATATACAACAAAAAGTTAGTGAACAAAGTAAAACAATAGCTATATAAGTTGACGGAAGGCCAAAAGCATCAGGGAATATTGCAGGTTTTATAAACAGTACATGACCTGCGTCAACTAAGAAGCAACCCAATTGCATATTTGAGGCGCACAAGGGAAATCACGTATTTGTATGTACAATCAAATTAATACGTGGAAGTGAAGAGCTGCTTATTGATTAAAATTTGAATCGCATAGATACAAAAAAACCCACTATCATGGATGAGGTGGTACACACTATGCACCATTTAAAATTATTTTAAAATTTAAAAAAAAAAACTCTCTTCTTTTAATTGAAGCATTCTGATAATTGTATATTATTCAATGTAACTTAGAATAAGAACACGTGTTTTAACATGTCTCAATGATTTTTTTTTGAATTACAGGGCTATAGTAATAAAAAACCACACGATACGCACGACGATGATGGTTCTCATGAGACTTCTTCCCGATAGGTAAAACTCATTGTTGTTGTACAAATGCACATACAAGAAAAATGTTAATGCATATTTTTTGTTATGTTTTATTATTCACTACTATTTTGGAATAATTTTAAATAAAGTGCTAATAATATTGTTCTCACAAATGAGTGCTAATTAGAAAAAGGGAAAGGAACAAGTAGTCCATGAGGAGCCACATGATGAGCAAGATCCATTCATTGTTGATTTTTCATCAGACGTTGATCCTGTGGTTGTACTGTGAAAGGTCCTTCATGCAATTTCAAGAGAGTTAAATCGATTGAGAGATATTCAACCTTAGACTCTTGAAATACTGATGAGAGAGGATGAGTTGGCCCACTGTGTTTAGGCTTATACATTAAGTATTTATGTAGTTTTTAATTATAACAAAAGTTCAATAATGGTTTTTATAGTATACTCTTTTATTTATGTCATTAACTAAAATACATGTGTTATTTTTACAGAGGACACAAAAAACATTAAAGGGTCATGCCCCAGGTGCAGATACTTCAGGTTTCAAGTAGATCACATGTTCTATCCTCCACTTGTGCTTTTCTCGAACAATATTTTTTTTAATAGCTCTTACAATCTTGTCCATGGTTGTCCATATTTTTTTATGCTCTAAAAATCTTATTTTTTAGCACCTACTATTGATCCTATGTTGAGTACGCCGCCTGCTACGAGGATCAGAACCACAGAGGTACTGCCGGCTGCAATGTCGGCAACACGTAGTATGGCCACAGATGCAATGGCAACGCCTATTATTGGTAAGTAGATTTCTCTTTTTCTCTCTCATTTATCATGTGTTTATTTCACTTGAACTATTCTTTCTTAGGGGGCATTTTGTAATATTGGATTCATTTTATGTAGGAGGCGATGACCAAATTCTTGGATGTACTCGTGTTATATGTACGGGAACAATAGAGAATTGTGATCAATTGCTCGTGAACATTGAAGATGGACTTCCCGTGAGAGTATCCCAACTTCCAGGTTCTTTAAAGATTGATCCTTTCTTTTACTTATACAATCTTATACTCATAATGTAATGCACTAACCCCTTGTGCAGTCCCTTGCAATAACTAATAATCTCATTATTATTTTGCAGGGAATAATCTATTTTATGAAAAACTTAATGATGAATGTTTGCGCATTTTCAGGCCGACCGTATGCACATGGTATCATATTTTGATTTCATTGCTAGATCAGATTTCCTTTCATCTCTTTCTTCAAGTATATTAAAAGGTAGCTTCTCTTCATTTATGAATCTAACAATTTTTTTTTCTTAAAAGGTGGAAATTACAAGATAAAGAGTTAAAGAATAAACTCATTGACTCTATGATAAATTGTTTTGGACCCAACGCCTTTCAAAGACTTAGGCTCCTTGAGAAAGTGGGCCAAAATTTGAAGTATATTAGGGACAACTACAGGTCCCAAATAGAACACAACCCTTATTACGAGTGACCCCCCTATGTTCCTATTAATGAGTGGGAGAATCTTAAAAGGGATGCACTTGAGAGATGCGCAAGACATGGTGGACAAATAGTATCACCCGAGGAAAGAAGGTACGTGATAATCTTAATAATGAAATTATGTACTATTTACTCTTTGTAATTATGCGATCTAACATATTTCAAACATCGCACAGGTTGCCTGACACATCAAAGGCAATAAAAGAAAGAAAACTAAAGCACGGAAAACACAAGCTCGACTCAGGTGGATATTTAAAACTTGCTGCATGAATTGTAAGTAATAGTAA
This sequence comes from Thuja plicata, assembly GCA_018584345.1. Classification (NCBI taxonomy): domain Eukaryota; kingdom Viridiplantae; phylum Streptophyta; class Pinopsida; order Cupressales; family Cupressaceae; genus Thuja; species Thuja plicata. The sequence goes on from MU223262.1 coordinate 1,678,530, forward strand.
ATGAAAAATCATATGCAAATATTTATAAATTGTAATCAATTTAATTTTGATGAAATTCACTACAATAAAAATTCATGATACCAAGCAAAAATGTAGGGCTTGGAGTTCAAACAAAAGATTTTAGAAGAGGACAAGAAAATAGGCTACAAACAAGGCTATACAATCGTGGCTGAATGATTCCGATCAATGAGTGCGCAAGGTTCTTCTGGTGGATTTATTGATCAGTTAAATAAGCCAATTGATTTTTATTTCAAGTTGAATACTTTACCAATTACTGTATTTGATGTTAAGTTCCAACATAAAGTGAATATATTTGTTTTAAGTAAGGAAGCAATGATTATATATTTGTTTAAAAAATTAAAGTGAATATATTTATATGTATTAAACTGAATGATTAACATTTCTTAGTATTTATCTTGTATTTATATGTATATATTGTCGATAAATGCACTAATTATTTACATTGGAATGCAACTTGCCGATCCTGAAACACCATCCGAGCACGACGGAGGTGTAGATTCAAATGTGCATTGTAGTACTCAAGGTATACATTTTCTATTCGAATTTTGATTATTGATTTATTAATACAAGTAAATATTTTAAATTGAATTTGGCGTAGTAATAAAAATTTAATTATAATGTGTTGGGATTAATAAAACATTTTGTATTGCAGTTGCAGGGGATGTAGAGGTTCCTGATGAGCGTGTTGAGGTTCAAGCCGCTGGGCAAGAAGATGTGGTTGGACAAGGTAAAGAGCATCACATTTATGTTTTTAAAGTACTGAAATGCTTGTAACAATTATGATAATATGTTTTTAAATTAACCCCAATTATGATAATATGTTTTTAATTTAACCATTTTATTTGTTATTACAGAGGACCTTCCTTTGCAAAGGACAGTGAGATCACGTGCACGACCGAGAAGAAATGACGATGCCGATATGGATATGCCTCTGCAACAATATAGGGAAGCAGAAAAAAGAAAAAGTCAAAAAAGAAATGATTCTCATTTATGCAACTTATTTGATAATGACTAATGTTTATGTCTCGATGTTTTAATCTTATGTGTTAATGAATGTTATGACGTCTTAATGAATGCTAATGCGTCTTATGAATGCTAATGAGTCTTATGTGTTAATGAATGTTGTGATAATTCATGAATGTTACATTGTATTAATAGATGAATGAATGAATGAATTTTAGATGTTAATGGGGAATTTAGAGTGATGTTAATGAGACCAATAATGGTTATTTAAATATATTTTTCTTATGTTTTGGATTGTATGTGAATCCTTCTGTAAAGGATCAAAGCATTGTAACCCTTAATGGCATTTGGGGGATAAAGTGTACATTGGGGGTCATTTGTGGATCCTAAGGTTGATGAAGGGTTTAATGACCTATAAAGTTACATAATGTTTGTAATGTGGCCAATAGATCCTTTTAATTTGTCAAGAGCACTAATAGTGGCTAAATGATGTAATTGCCTAAAATTGGCAAAATAGGCCTAAAAGGCTCATGTATGGGGTTTAAGAGTGATTTAAGGGTTTTGAGTGTTAGGATAGAGTCATAACATCCTTTTGAAAAGTTTAATACAATTCAAAAAGTTTAGGAGTGGTCAAATTGATATCCATGTTGTCAACTAGACAACAATATTAAACAAAAGCTAATTGCAAATAGTCATAACTGATTGTAACCGGTTAAAGGAAGTTGGGAAATGGTATTTGGGTAGTGGAGGCATGATTTTGATAAAAGGGGAGTGTAGGTGAGATATTATCACAAGTCCATTTGTTGTGGGGTCTAGCTCCTATTAATGCTTGGTCAAATCTACATGTTTCTCACCTGTGCATATACCTTCTCTGGTCAACTCTTATATGCACAAGTGAAGGTTGATTAACTCCAATCTCCAATTTATATCTATATGTTATCAAAGCAGTTCCATTGAGAATACTTTGCATGATTGCATTCCCCAAATCATTACTGGCAAAATTTTGAACATATCTATATGAAATACTTTGTGCTTGACATACTTAAATGGAATACACCAAGAAGTACCAAATGATGAATGCTCAATTGTTGTAATGGAAAAAGCATCAGAACCGTCCACTTCTAGAACTTGATTTTCTATAGTCTTAATGATTTTTCTATAATCCTAATGATTTTGAACATTGTTGACAAAGCGTATTTCTTTTTTGATTATTTGATTGATCCTCTCACCTTTCCTTACTTTGTAAATTCCATTGTCCCAATCAAGTTTTTCAGTATTTGTATCTTCCATTAGAGCCACTTCATATGCACATGTGATGAACATGTAGATTTGCCTAAGCACTACTGGGAGCTGACCCAACAATACATGTCCCTTTTTGATTTCATATGTCTGTGCTTGGTGACAGGATTTTGAACATCGTTGACAAAGCGTGTTTGTTTTCTTGATTGTGGGGTTCCACATTGTTTGTTGCTCTTGATAAATTAGGCCTTGAATTTGAATTTTTGTTCATTGTTTTATTTCAGCTTGATATTTCATTCATTTTTCATATACACAGAGACTACACATGCTAATAAAAAAATGAGCTATTTGATTTAGGTTTACTGTTCATGATTGTAAATGGTCAATATTTTTGATGGTACTCCTTGGTGTATTCCATTTAAAAATAATCATGTTTCTGTGACAATCTCTTGGTTTCAGGAAATGCAGAAGGAGGCACCTAGTTCAATATGAAATCTCAATTCATATGCATTGCATATTAGGTGGGGCTGAAAAATGCAACAAGTTTGTATTTTCGATAGAGGTCTTTAATTAGGTATTTTAAGTTATAGACCATCACGAACATCGTAATTTTTGAATCTCATAGAACTAAACAGGTGGATGGTAGATTATTATATTTTTGTGAGCTTCGTTAATGTTTCCACAACAAGTCAAATTGTGATATTGCTATCAGGATTCAACTGTGTATTTTTTGAGTCAATTTCATTAACCCATGTTTCATGAGTAGTGGTTCACAAGAACCCATCTCTCATGAGTAGTGTTCTATTCATTCTCATGAGAGATGAGTTCTTATGAACCACTACTCATAAAACATGGGTCAACGAGTTTGACTCAAAAACTACACAGTTGAATCCTGAAAGCAATATCACAAAATTTAAAAAACCAATTAGATTCATCTGAAATAATATGAATTAATTATTTGAAAAGAAAGTGGTTCATATGAAATATCATTTTAAAGAAGATGATTGTAGAATACTAAGATGATGATTATGAAGAATATTTAAAAATGTTGCACCAATCTGAATTGGATCAATCATCATTTTCAAATCTTCTTCATCAATCACCATCAACCATTTTCCAAGAGAAACACCTTTCTCTATATGAATCTTGGTTTATATTTCCCTGTAATCTTGATGCAAAATGTTTCCATGAAGTACGTCAGGGGCATAATGCATTCAAGAAAAAGGCTTTGGAGGGTGCTAAGTCTTTTGTACTAGAAAACACCTTTTGCTTGGTAATTTGAAGTCGTCAATGGAAACTTAAAATCCTAAACAATTAGTATACCATTGATGGCTTCATAATTATTAAGTGAAAGGGAGTTGTCTGATCCAGAACCCCCTTTGGTGATGATCCTATGTAGTTCCACATAGACACGACATGTTCCTTAGAAGACTTTTAATCTCACAACAGGTGAGAAACATAAATGTAGGCATCATTGTCACAATTATTTGGAGACACAACATAATTGAGTGGTGTCTCCAAAGAATTGTGACCATGATGCCTGCATTTATTTTTCTCAACTATTATGTCCTAGGACCCATTATGACCCTTTACAATCCCTAAGAATACATTTTAGAGGTATTAAAGTATCGTAAAGGGTAATAAGAGGCTCCTACGAGGGGCCAAATGAGCTTCCACCTTCACGTGGTTGGCCCTGTTAAGTAGAGAATGTTAAACTATTGTCAAAACAAAGAGAAGCTCAATATTTTAAGGTCCCACTCCATCCATGCATGACAATTTTTTTTAAAATATAGCATACCGTGACAATTGCGACGGTATTCAGATAATAACAGACGCTAAATCACTACATGCAATGTACAGATCATGTCAAAATAATCTGACTGATGGATATCACATGTACAACATATCCGTCACACACCCATTGTACTTGCAACACTCATAATGTGTAACAACGATAGGTTGACCATTCTAGCCGGTGTATAATGCGATGATCAATACTGTCATAATTGCGACGGTATTCAAAGAACGACTGATGCCAAAGCACTAAATGAGACGTCCAGATGTCAGGATAATTTGATATCTGGACATCGCATGGACAACATATCCATCACATACCCATTGTAATTGTGACACTCATAATGTGTAACGAGGGACATACCATATGTCTGTGATTTTGACACCAAAAATGCAACACCGGTCTGTGTCGCTTGCCCGACGGGGTAGTGTCGAAATTGTGACGCATAACCATCAAAAAAAGGTCTCAAATGTACTAGTGTCCGGTTGAGAAAAAATTCTTTCGGGATGACTCAAGTGGGAACAAGGCCCCAAGTCAGCCTTTTCCAATCCACTATAATCAAAAGTCTCCTTGAGATTAAAGTCTTAGAGGACGTAGCTATTCTAAGAATTTATTCTTATGCTTAGTAATTATAGGGTTGTGAGGCTTCAATCCCACATGCAGGACTACATTATCTAAGTACTTGTAGGGCTATAGGTCTCAATCCTATTTATAGGACTATAAGGGGTAGTTGTGAACATATGCACTTACTAAACACCTTAGTGTAGAAGCTACCCACTTTGCCCCTAAAATAATGATAATCTATGTGCAAGGAGGATAGTAATCTCCTCAAGACACTCTCCATATCATGCCTTCCTGAGCGTTTGGATTAAGCTAATACGACATTGTTAACCCATTGCATGGTTGGAAGCGACCGTATTTTGATTATCTCTTGAAGTGTGCCTAATTTTGCGAGTGAGGATTTTTGTGCTATGCCGAATCCTTAGGGTAGGAACTGATTGATTGTCTTCACTGTAATTTAACTAGAACATACATACCTCAAAGATACATTATTTCATATCAGCTTCATTGTCACTACTGATTGGATCATGCAAGATTGATTTGTCCCTTGCTGGGCTATTTTCAGACATATGATTGTTATTGTCTTATGGTTTGAATACTTGAAAACTGGTTCTTTCCATTGAACAAATTGACCTAGAATCAGGAAAAAAACCCCATTGATAAGAATTCATCAAATCAGTCAAAAATTGCTCTGGAATCAAATTGTTGTCTCCACTTAAAAAAAGAGAGCAATTAGACCTTGAAAAATATCAAAAATTCAGTCTCCTAGAGGCTCTTGAAATTATTTGTCACGAAACACATATTTACCCAGTCAAAACCAACATTCTCTCTATGGGACATGACCAATTTAGGAAAGTATAAGAAAGTGAAAGTCCCGGTTTCCCGTGTCTATAGAGAGAAGAAAGAAGCTGATAGAAAAGCCAAAGAATACCAAGATATAATCAAATCGATTCAACAAGAAATCAAGGACATTAATAAATTTGACGCCATCATCTTCAACAATAAAGTTTCCCATATCATGGCCAAAAATCATGTGAATCACGCATTTATTTGTTTTTAGAGATATGAATAGATGAGATTCATTATTGAATTTTGAGCCTTGAATCCAATAAAAAATCAATTCACCACCTCCTTATCTTCACAGAATCATCATTCCTTCCACTTTGATTCTTGGAGAAAAAAATCAATCATCTTTGGACTATAGTCAAATCAAATCCAATCTTTCATTCCTTCATCCTTCTTAGGTTGAAAGATTTTAATAAAAAATGTTACAAACCTTCATTTCTAGCAAACAAATTTAATCAAATTATTGCTTGGAGAACATTAGTCCATCTGAAACAATTAATTCAATTAATCTTATCCTATTTTTCTTGAGATCATAAGTCTATCTCCAAGTAGAAGAAGATATTATCCAAATCAATCCATTGTGTTTGTACCATCATAAGGTCTTGTCTCACCCAGGTTTTTATCTCAAAACCTTTAAATCCAATTTAATTCAAATAAACTAATCTCAATCAAATCAAACTAAATCCAATCAACACAATCCAAATCCAATAAAAATTAAATGAAGTCCAAATCTTTGCTCCTAAGTTCATCTTTTCATCATCATCAAACCTTCCAAACACCTAATTTTCAAACTTCATCTTTCGTCTTTCATCTTTTGGAGGTCACCATTGTATGGTAGTTACTCGATCCCAAGCTAAAAACATGAGGTGCACACGAAAAAACACCAACCATGATGATCATAATCCTTTTTCTCATTCATTCTTTCAAGGCCATACAACACACATTGAAGATATCACCAATGATCTTGAAGAAAATGAATTGGTGGATGAAGATGAAAGACCTACCCAAGTGAATGATTTCCTTAGTGATCCATACAATCTAGAGATGGATGAGAAGGCCATTAACCAAAACAACACAGAGATTTTCCTGAATCTTATCAAGAATGGTTTTACTGTACTCGCCAATTTTGATGAATCTCTCCTTATCAACAATATCATCAGGGCTACAACCACTGCAAACATAGCCATAGCCTCATCCTCTAACACAACATCATCACAATACTGAGGAAAGGGCACTTCTAGTGGGCCTTCTACATCAATACCCATATCAACTTCACAACCACTATTTCAATTGACAAACAAACAACTTCAATAGATCCTTAGTTTCTTTGCCAACACGACTTCACATAACAACACTCATACCATGACAAATACATCTCATGATGCAGGTGCTAGCTTTTTTAATATAGGAACACATCTATCCCTTTGGTTTCATCATCACAATTCACATTTCCTTCATCTACCACAAAGACATCCACTCAACAAACATCTCAAGCTTATCATTATACACCTCCTACAGTTGGCATGATATTGATAGGCTTTCAGCCTCATAATTTAGAGGTGGACAATCTTTTGGACCACATATCACTCATAATAATGCTCCCAATTTAGGTCAACAAGTTAATGAGCTCGAGAATTCATAGCATGTAAAATAGGGAGGAAGAAATAATTCTCCTTTGATGAGACATGTCCCTACCCGTTTGACAACTCGATAACCATGCAACCGTTTCCTCCAAAATTTGAGATCCCTAAATTTCATAAATAAACAGGGGAGACATGCCCAATCCAACATCTCAAAGAATTTTATATTGCATGCGAAGAGTTTGCCTACAACGAGAATTACCTATAGAGACTCTTCACTAGAAGTCTTGGCGGTCCCATTCTAGAGTGGTTCATAGCCCTCCCTCACGGATCCATATCTACCTTCTCCAAACTCGCAGAGAAAATCATTGCACAATATTCCTACAACAACATCGAACATCAAGCATCATTGAGCGATTTGTATAATACCAAGAAAAGGAACAAAGAAACCTTTGACAACTTTATACAAAGATGGAGATACATTGTGAATCATATGCCTTGGAAAATACCCGATAATCACTTGATTGATATCTTCACTAGAAACTTGGTGTTTGAAATGTCATTCCAAGTGAAAATAGCTTCGCCCGACAATTTCGAGTCTCTTGTTAAGAAAGGGAAAAAAATTGAAGATGGAATTTTTCAAAATGGCTCCATTAAATATTATACCCCTTCTTCTAACAATGACAAACCTAAATTATAGAGCAAAAACAAAGGGGTCATCAATGATGGAGTGATAGATACCAAGCATGTAAAAAACATCTAGGCATCTAATCAGGGCAATCAAAATAATCATAACAATCATAACAACAACAAAAATAACTAGAACAATTCATCTCAACAACAACAATATCGACAACAACCCCACAATAATTCCTATCTATTTCCTTGAAATAACAACAACAACAACATCAATAACAACAATAATGCTAGTTCAAGACAACACCAAAAATTCTTTTCTCTTTTAGAGTCACTTAATGTGGTCTTTCAACGATTAGTGGATCAAGGGATATTGATGGTATATCCTAATACTTTTCCATTTGATGAAAATCAACCCAAGCCCACTTGGTATAAAGATAATGAATATTGTGAATACCATCGCATCAAAGGGCATGATACCAAGAAATTCATGAAACAGAGACATTTTTTCCAAGATCTTATAGACAATGAAAAAATTGAGGTTGAAGGACAAAATCCATCATCATCAAATGCAAAACTAAAAGTATATTATGAGCCTTTTCCAAAACACAATTAGAACAATGCATCCAATTCCATTCCATATGATTATTTCACAAACACCATAACAAGCGAAGATCGAACATGTGGAAGTTTAGAAGAGAATGATATATTTGGCTTTGATGCACTTTGTGGATGTATTGAAGAATCCAATAATCATGTAAACACTCTGACTCTCAAAGGTGAAAATTGTAATGTTACCATCCGAAGAGAAAGAGTCACTATTCAGGCTGCTAATAATCCTTCAACCTCTGCAAATCCACCGGCTGCACCATCCACATCAACTCGGCCTTCTTCATGCGATGATTTGTTGGCCAATTAGGAAAGAAACCTGCACAAATATCTATCCCCGAGCTTCTTCACACATCTCCCATTCATAAAGAAGCTCTTGAAAATGCCCTTAATGAGTCATGTGTTCTTGAAAACATCAACGCATCCTAGTTCCAAGCTATGATTGGAAATTTAGCCACACAAGAGAATTTAGTCTTTACTGAAAAATATTTTCGTGGCCCAGATCTTCATCATAAAAATCACTCCATATTGAAGCCAAAGTTCACTCCACTAAGATCAAATGAGTCCTAATAGATGGTGGATCTAGGCTTAATTTATGTACATTAAAAATGATCTGAAACATTGGTCTTTCTGAAGAAATTCTTGATGTAAATAAAAGAATCACAATAAAGGCCTATGATGATAGAGAAAGGGAGAGCAAAGGTTTGATAACACTCCCTTTTCAAGTGACCTCGACTCTAATTGAAACAGTTTGTCATGTGCTTGACCTTGATCTACCATACAACATATTGTTTCCCGATGAGCATGGATACATGCTATCAAAGGTGTACCTTCTACATATCATCAATGTTTAAAGTTCACATGTCATGGAAGATAGATAACTATTCTTGGAGATCTATAACCCTTTCAATATTGCAAATGATTGGAGGGGAAAAATCAAATTATTGTCCTTCGAATGAATTTGGTCGACCTAATGAAAAGGAAAAGCTCTCCCTGCCTGTAATTCAATAATATTCCTTTAAAAGTACTAAAGATACATTATAAATCCCCTCACATGAATCTAAAGGAAAGGAGAAAGCCATCAAAGAAAAGGTTCCCGAGCCAGAGAAGAAAATAACATTCACAAATCAAGGCATGAGGGAATATAAGTTTGAAATTTTTATGTGCATTGGAAAACTCCCCTTATCCCCAGAATCTTATGGAAAACCTTCACAATTAGTTCCCCAGGAAAAAGGACATCATGAAATGCAAAAAGACTACTTTTGAACATTGGGGATCTTTATTAGATGAACACATGGAATCTAATGTCCTAGATTGGCTTTATAAGAAAAAAGAAGATAAACCAATAACCTTCCCTAAGGACAAGTATATAAAAGCCACTCCCATTGTTGAAAGCATGGGATATAATGGTACTGGTCTTGGAGAAAATGAAACAAGAAGAAGGACCCTCATTGAAGCAAAAGGTTATCCATGTGGAAAAGGATTGGGCTTCTTAGAAACTAGCACAAACTTCACTAAGGACTATTGCTTAGCCGAATTTGATTCATACACCAAAGAAGAATTCTTTGAAGTACCTTTCCAACACATTGAAGATGACCTTGATGACTATACCCGTGTCCTCACCATAACAAAATCCAACCTTTCATCTCCTAGCCTTCCCCTAAACAATCATGATCTAATTGATTGGGATCAACAAGATTCACTACCATCTTTGGACATATGTGATTCAAATGAGGCAATGTTGGCACTCTTTGGACTTAAGAATCTCCAAGACTATGAAAATAAAATTCACTATAAGGAGAAAACCTACTTTGGTAGCTAGGTCAACACTCTTAGTCGCAAAATTGAAAAGGAAAATAAAAATAAAAAAGATAAAACATCCCATGGTGAAAACCTCTCACTGGTATCTTTATATGAAGAAAAAGATAAAATAAAGGACATGCCCTCTAGTGAAAACCTCTCTGAGACATTAGAGGAGGGATAAGTTGAGCTACCATATATATCTTTGCATTTAGAAAAATCCTCCACCCTGATAGAAGATACAATAACAGTCAATCTCAGTATAGAAGAAAATCCAATGGTTACACATATTGAAACAACACTCAATGATCAAGAAAGAAAAGATATGGCTGAGTTCCTCAAGAAACAACAAACCAATTTTGCCTGGACCTACAAACATATTCCTAGACTGGATACAAATTTAGTAGTACACCATCTTGCAGTTGATCCAAAGGCTAGACTTGTTAATTAGAAGTTACGCAAGATGCATCCACAAGTTGCTTTGTTAGTCAAAGCCAAACTCTAAAAATTGCTTGATGCACATATGATAAGACCTATTGATTATCCTGAGTGGGTCTCTAATATTTTACCAATAGGTAAACCTTTCGAGGGCATCCACATTTGTACAAAATTCAAGGACTTTAACTTAGCATGTCCTAAGGATGATTTTTTGCTACCAAATATTGATATCATAGTGGATTTGACTTCTAGACATGAGATGTTGTCCCTCATGGATGGATTATCTGGGTATAATCAGATCAAAATAGCACCAAAAGATCAATAGAGGATTGCGTTTACAACTCCTTGGGGTACATTATATTATTAGGTCATGCCCTTTGGTCTTAAAAATGCAGGTGCAACCTATCATCGAGCAATGACCACAATATTTAATGACCTTATGCATGCTATTATGGAAGATTATATGGATGACATTCTAGGAAAATCTAAGACACACAAATCATATATTTTCGTCCTTACAACAATATTTGAAAGATTGGAGAAGTACAAGCTTCGGTTCAATCCCAAGAAATGTGTCTTTGGAGTCCAATCCGATAAATTGTTAGGCTATATTGTGTCATGTAGAGGCATAGAAGTAGATCCAAAGAAAGTAAAAGCCATCTTAGAAATGTTTCTCCCTAGGACATTAAAAAAATTGCATAGTCTACAAGGAAAACTCTAGTCTATCAAAAGATTCATGTCATAGCTGGTTGATAAAGTACATCCCTTTTCTAACATACTGTGCAAAAATGACAAGTTTCAATCGGATTTCTTATATCAGAAGCATTGAAAAATTGAAAGGGTATCTATATAATCCTCTAGTGCTGGCTCCATCTTTTCTAGGCCAACATCTAATTTTGGCCATATCAGCTACTGAAGTTGCACTGGGTGCTCTTTTGGCATAGTTAGATGAGAATGGAAAAGAGCGACCAATTTATTATCTAAATAGAACTCTAATGGGCTATGATTTGAATTACTCACCTATTTAAAAATTAGTGTTTGGCCATTGTCTTCTATACACAAAGGTCGTGTCACTATATGCTTAATTATAAGATACAACTTGTTGTAAAGATTGATCTACTAAAATATCTGCTGTCTAAAGCTGCGCTTACTGGATGCACTACTAAATGAGTTATGATTCTTAGCGAATTTGATATTGTCTATGTGGAAAAAAAATCTATTAAGGGACAAGTGATTTCAGATCAATTAGCTGAAGAACCTGTTCAAGGGGATCATCCTATTATTACAAATTTTCCTGATGAATCCATTCTGACTCTCACCCCAAGCATACAATAGAAACTTTATTTTGATGGATCTTTTACATAGAAAGGATCGGGGGCAAGCGTTTCATTTATCACACCTCAAGGGGATCTCATCCCTAAATCTTATAAATTGCAATTTGTATGAAAAAATAATATGGCAGAATATGAGGCCTTGGTGATAGGACTCCATCAAGCCGTCCAATGGAAAATATTCAACTTACTGGTCCTTGGCGACTCTTAGTTGGTTATTAAGAAAGTTAATGATGAGTACCAAATGAAGGATGACAAAATACTCCCCTACCGTTGAATGGTTGAATATCTCAAACAAAATTTCATAGATATTGTCTTCCAGCAGATTCCAAGAGAAAATAATAAAGCAGTTGACGCCATGGCTACCATTGGGTCTTTGATATCTATGCCTGAACATAGTTCACGGTGCGAGTTTCTTGTTGATAATATTATGGTCCCTACCTATAACCAACCGAAGACTGAGGTTGTATGTGAAATTATTGATTCTAATTATCCCTGGTACTAAGAAATTTATTCCTAGCTTAAGGATAGAACTAACCCACTTATCCTTATACAAAACCAATGTAAGACCTTTATCCACCAAACCTCACGTTACACAATATTTGGTGATACCCTATTTCAGAAACACTTCTACAGAACTCTTCTAAGGTGTCTAAATTCAGAGGAAGCACAAATATCCTTAAAGGAGGTACATCAAGGAATCTGTGGAGCCCATTCTAGCGGGCTCACTTTGACAAAGAAAATGTTATGCATAGGGTACTATTGGGCCACCATGGAGCAAGATGCCTATCACCATGTGAATAAATGTGTACCTTGTCAACATCACAAGAAATTGATACATGCCCCATCCCAATCCCTTTAGCCTACCATCACACCTTGTTCTTTCTCCCACTGGGGACTTGATCGTGTTGGCTAGATATTCCCAAATTCCTCCAATGGCCACAAGTATATCATTGCTTCCACAAATTACTTCACAAAATGGGTTGAATCCATCCCTCTTACCTACACCACTGGAAAATAAATTTCAAAGTTCATTTTGAACTATCTTATCTATCGCTATGGCATCCTTCAAGACATTATCACATAAAATGGGACCCCTTTCAAGAAAAAAGATTTTATAGAGCTATGTAAGAAGTTTTGTATTACCCTACACTGTTCCTCCAAGTAAATCCCACAAGGTAATGGTCAAGCAGAGGCTACAAATAAAACAATCCTGAAAGTCCTCAAGAAAAAATTCGATGATGCTGGCCGTGACTAACACCTTTGGTTGAATCCTGCCCTTTGGGCCTACCACACTTCCATTCGTACCCCCACTGGAGCCACTCCATTTTCCCTTGTTTATGGTATTAAGGCCATCCTTCCACTTGAAATTGAGCTCCCTTCACTTATAATCTTCCTGAAGAATCTGATGTCCGAAGAAGAATACCAAGTTGCTCGCTTACAAGAGCTTGAAATCCTTGATGAGAGACACCTCAATGCCCTGAACCATCTCCGTGTGTATCAAAATTTCTTGCACTTATAGTTAAACAAGAATATCAAACCCCATGAGTTTGATGTTGGTGATCTTTGTTGGAATGACTATGGAAAGTTGGGACGGAGAGGGGAGGGGTGAATCAATACCACTAAAAACTTTATAACTGATATTGCCTAAAAAACATATATTGATGCTTATTGATTAACGAGTTCATAACTTTGAAATGAAAGTAATAAAAAGATTATAAAACATCACATCAAAACAATAAACAATAGAAGTCATAACACCATGATTTTGGTAACGTATAAATCCTTTGTTAGAGGAAAAACTACGGTGGGGATGAAACCCACAACCTTCACTAACTGCAGTATAAAGGGTGCTCAGTTAGAGCTTACAATGTTTAGCCATTTTGATAGATTACCCAGTTAAGAGTATACAAATAATTGTCAAGTCTACCTAGTTAGAGGATTTTTACAAACTCTACACTTAGATATGTACCTTGTTAAAGGATTTACAAATATAAGATCGGTTAAGATCTACCCAATATTGGGATTTAAAGCTCTCAATATAAATAACTCAACAATGTCTGTAAAAATGCATTAAATGTAAATGTTGTTTAGAATCTATGTGCTTTGATACGTGTTACCTCAATCTCAAACTATAACACTACTCTGTTCTGCTCTGCTATAGCTATATTTATGCTCGACGCTCTCTGCTCTACTCTTTGTTTTTAAACAACTCCTTTAACTTTCTTAGCAATAACAATAACTCTAACAACTTCTTCAATACTATCAACAAAATAAAATCTGTAAATCATCCATTATATATAAGAGTTTATGACTCTTAATCTTATGTGTTAGGTTGTTGTGAATCATTCTTAACCATTAAATCTTCTTTTCCGCTTGGTGACCATGTCACTTTTACCCTAGTACTTGTTTTTTTGGTACTAGCAAACTTAATTTTGCCGCTTGATCTATGCCTTAGATCTTCACTCTAATTTATTTGAATTGTTGATCATGTAAAAAACTGTTATTAACTCTTGTAGTAATGTAATTAATGTTGTGAAAAAGCATTAAATGTGATCTGATCATGTTTATGATTAGCTGTCTAACTCAGTTGAATAACTCCTTCAACTCGGTTATAAGAACTTCAGTACTCAGTGATTATCCAATCAGTGTCCTTCATTGCATTCAGTGTAATTTAATACTCGGTAACTATAGATGCTTGGTACTTTGTCTTTAACTCTTTGCACTTTTACCGACTTCTCTTCTATGTATGACTTCACCAACTGGCTCGTTGTGAATTACTGACTAGTCAAATATATGACTAACTCCTTTCACCGAATGGCACTTCTTGACTCTATGAATTTGAGATAAACTAATGACAAAAAAACATATCTTATATAGATAAAAATCTTGTCCTGTAGAATAACATGAAGAATCTCCAGAAATGCGAAAAGAAAGGAAAGTTTGAGCCTAACTGGTTGGGACCATTTGTGTTTATAGCTAAATTCGGATATGGAGCCTATCAGATAGCAACACTAAAGGGAGATCCTATCCTTGATCTTCTAAATATATTACACCTCAAGGGATTTTATGCATAGTACATTGACAATTCCTCTTATACAACAAAAAGTCAGAGAAATTTCAAAAAATCAGAAAATCAACAAAAATCTAAAACAATATAAAATTATCTTGAGAAAAAAAAATCTAAAAATAAGAAAAAGTCCTAAAAAAACCTATTATCATGGTGAGAACCTGACAAACAAGCACCTTGATAATATATAAAAAAAGTAAATAAAAAAAAGTTCATCCATTTGTGAAAACCATTTTGGTGGCACATTGGATAAGTGCCATGGTGAAAACATGTTTCAGGCACCATGCATAGTTAGATCCATCATCTATTAAGGACTATCCCACACACTTTTCAGTTTTCCCTCTATCCTATTTCATAATAAAACCTCCACTTTCCATATCTGTGCATAAGTCCTACCAAGTTCTAATTCGCTTTTTCCTCGATTCTTCCACTTATCAATAAAGATCCGTCCCCAAATTTATCGAACACTGAGCTTCACCCCATGACATTGAGATTTTTCCAGGACATAGTGATCAGAAAAGAGTCTCCACAAATCAACTTAAGATCTAGTTTTTAAGCTATTATTCCTTTCACAACTATTTCTAGTGAATGTCTATTTTGATATCAAATCTGTTAAATTTTAGATCAAATTTATATGTCTTTTAATTTTCTTTTCAAAATCCAATATATATGTATAATCTCAATATATATAATATATATTTATTCATAATATATATACATATATTTATTACTAATATAATAATAAATATATATAGATATATTAATATCAATCATATGCTAATTGCCTGAATGAGACTTGTATTGTATTTTTCCTTATATACTTGTCTCTTATCACACAACCAATAACTATATATATGTGAGACATGTCATTATAGAGACATGTCTCTTTGACAAGACATGGCTCTATAATTCCATGTCTTTTCATCTCTATAATCATAACTTTAATCTCCTGATATACTAATAGGAATACATCAGTTAATACAATAATCGACATACTAGTCGCTACATAAACCATCCGATGACATAATAATACCCGATCATTACTTCACCCGATCGGTCTTATTTCAACCAATAACACACGATCGGTATATGACAGGGACTGATATAAATCAGAATGCAGATAGTTTGATTTGATTTGTAAATCACAGGTTGTATATATACTATATAACAGTCCAATTACTAAATTGTATGCTAAACCATTCGATACCATTGCATGGAGTTGACCGATACTAATTGTATCGCATGACATATTATTAAATCAATTATAATATTATATATGTATATTGATATATATATATATATATATATAATAATAATATCATTATTATTTATATATATATATTAATATGCATATGATATAGAATAATATTATCTCATAATAATATTATCAATTCAATGATGTTTATTTAGTTCAATATTAAGATCATTTATCTGATCGAAGCTATAAACATCAACGCTCCCTCTAAGCTAGGGAAGATAAAATGTACATCACAATAAGTTCATAAATTGTGAAGGTTTGTTCTCAAGTGAATTGCCTCCATCGGCGATTCTATCCATAGCTCTCAGGTGGATTGCCTCCATCGGCGATTCGATCCACAAGCTTTTGTGTGGATTGCCTCAATCGGCGATTCAGTCCACAAGCTCACAAGCTTCAGGGTGTGGATTTCCTCAATCGGTGATTCTATCCACAAGCTCTCATGTGGATTGCCTCTATCAGCGATTCTATCCACAACTCACGAGCTTCAGGGTGTGGATTGCCTCAATCGGCAATTCTATCCACAAGCTCTTGTGTGGATTGCCTTTATCGGTGATTCTATCCACAATTCACGAGCTTCAGGGTGTGGATTGCCTCAATCGGCGATTCTATCCACAAGCTCTCATGTGGATCGCCTCTATCGGCGATTCTATCCACAACTCATGAGCTTTAGGGTGTGGATTGCCTCAATCGGAAATTCTATCCACAAGCTCTCGTGTGGATTGCCTCTATCGGTGATTCTATCCACAACTCATGAGCTTTAGGGTGTGGATTGCCTCAATCGACAATTCTATCCACAAGCTCTCGTGTGGATTGCCTCTATCAGCGATTCAATCCACAAACACATGAGCTTTATTTAAAAGTATTTGTCACAGAATATCAAGTCGCATGATATTCTCCAAATACTCAGAGTAATGGCCTACCAACATCAAGTCAACATGATGTCCACCAAGTACTCAA
>MU223262.1:1695882-1711780 GCA_018584345.1 Thuja plicata
TGTCCATAGGTAATGTGCACTTACCATAAGAACATTCACATCTTCTATTATGATCTGTTTCAACCATCACACGATGTCTATCACAAATAGAAGATGCCATCTATCATGATCTGTTTCAGCCATCACACGATGTCTATCACAATAGAAGATCAAGTTACTGTAAGGTCGTCACCTTCCAATAAATTTTACAAATACAAGTGATATTCATTTGGAAGTCGTCACTTCCTTATGATTTTCACAGGGCCCATATAGTTATAAAATGACATTAGTATAATAATCAATAATCATGTCAACTTTACCTTAGAAGTGTTCAGTGAACTCCCTCTCAATCATAAGGTGTCTATTCTTCTGGTTTTCATGATTCCTTTATACTCTTCTGAATGCAGTTGATCAAATTTGGAGAGTTTGGCGTGAGCACTTACTCCCTGTCTAAAGCTTTCCCATTAACTCTGCTCATTAATTTCTATTAGGTTTACGAGTATTTTCCATTATGTCTTTTAGCTCATTCTTTCTTAATACAAACATCATTCGAAGTTTCCATGATTCAAAATCGGAGGCACTTTCAAGTCTGTCTTTGAGTCTTATTCTATTTGCCATTCTATCAATACAAAATTTCCAAAAATCTGATCTTGATCTTCCTTCAATCTAATTTGATCTTCCTTCAAGCGGTTAGGCTTTGACGAAGGAACCTTGCTCTGATACCATGTTAAATTTTAGATCAGATTTATATGTCTTTTAATTTTCTTTTCAAAATCCAATATATATGTATAATCTCAATATATATATAATATATATTTATTCACAATATATATACATATATTTATTACTAATATAATAATAAATATATATAGATATATTAATACCAATCATATGCTAATTGCCTGAATGAGACTTGTATTGTATTTTTCCTTATATACTTGTCTCTTATCACACAACCAATAAATATATATATGTGAGACATGTCATTATAGAGACATGTCTCTTTGACGAGACATGGCTCTATAATGCCATGTCTTTTCATCTCTATAATCATAACTTTAATCTCCCGATATACTAATTGGAATACATCAGTTAATACAATAATCGACATACTAGTCGATACATAAACCATCCGATGACATAATAATACCCGATCATTACTTCACTCGATCGGTCTTATTTTAACCAATAACACACGATCGGTATATGACAGGGACCGATATAAATCGGAGTGCAGATAGTTTGATTTGATTTGTAAATCGCAGGTTGTATATATACTATATAACAATCCAATTACTAAATGGTATGCTAAACTGTTCGATACCATTGCATGGAGTTGACCGATACTAATTGTATCGCATGACATGTTATTAAATCAATTATAATATTATATTTGTATATATATATATAATAATAATATCATTATTATATATATATTAATATGCTTATGATATAGAATAATATTATCTCATAATAATATTATCAATTCAATGATGTTTATTTAGTTCAATATTAAGATCATTTTATCTGATTGAAGCTATAAACATTAACAAAATCAATCTTTGCCCATTAGGATGTATCCTTCCTGCGTTGGCTTATCAATCCCCCATCACACAATCCTGTTCATGGAAAGAAATTTGGACTGAATGAATTCTTGGTCATGATTCCTTGTTGTTGATTTTATCTTTGTATTTCAACATAACATACTCATGATTGCCTAGATCCATAACATATTGGTGTATCTTGGATGGTGTCAATTGAAATAAGTGTCATTTATGGTATGATCTGTTTGTGATAGTTTTAGTGCATTTTTGTTAGATACAAAGTTATGATTATGCATAACTCACTGGAGGTAGGATTCATACACATACCACCAAATACCTAAACAAGATTTGGGTGTGATAAACCTCCCAATGAGTGTCATTGCATTGGTACCATCATGACTGAAACTCTACATCTATGTTCCTAAATCTATCTATTTATCTGAGAGTCTAGTTCAGGAAAAGGGACAATGTCATTTGTGTTTCCTAACACATGGTGCATACCTACTTTTGCAAAATTAAACTAGGGTGTGCTCTCTAACATAAACACAATATAAGCCCACAAAAATCATGTAGATAGGATGCAATTTTATTTAGGATCATATTGCATTTTACCTTTGGAAAGGTTCCTATTTATTTCCACCCTCCTAAAGCTGGGTGAATGATCCTATCAGTTATGATTGATACACACAAAAAAAATTCTGATTTTGAGTCCTCATTAGTTTCTTCGTGGGATTTTTGAGGGCTCTACAAGTGGGCTTCTTCCCCGTGTGTGCTTTGGAGATATCCCCACCTTGCAATCTCTCTGCGGTCTTCTTGTTTATTTTTGTTTGATTTTTTGTGGTCTTTTTATTTGTTGTAGTTTGTAACCCTGATTATGTTTGGTTTTCCTTGGTGTTTTTGCCTGTTGTATGCGCTCTTGCTGGGTGTCTTTTAGGGCTCAATCATTTCTTCTCCTGGGTTCGCATTGTATATATAGAAAATGATGTCATTGATAATAATTGTATGTAGAGGCAAAATAATAATCATCCCAAGGAGAAGCAGAATGATAATCATGTCAAGGAGAGCCAGTTTGTTCCCAGTTCTAGCAATGACGATGGCCGGGGTGCTCACAAATTTAGAGGCTCCAAACCTTCATATAAGGCAGTGGTTGCAGATGGGTCAGTACCCAAATGCCTAGATTCTTCCTTTTTTGAAATTTCTTTGAGTGAGAAGGATGTGGGCAATGGCAGAGATCAACCCAAAA
Organism: Thuja plicata; assembly: GCA_018584345.1. NCBI lineage: Eukaryota > Viridiplantae > Streptophyta > Pinopsida > Cupressales > Cupressaceae > Thuja > Thuja plicata. Next base: position 1,698,649 of record MU223262.1, read on the forward strand.
CCGATGGAAATCAATGAGGAGATAGTGTAGACTCAGGTAGTCCCTGCAATCCTGGAGGAGGAAAAGGTAAGAACCCTAATCTTGCTGGTAATACCCTTTCTCTGTCGCCAAACAAGGAAATGTTGAATGCTAATAAGGAGGAACAATCTAGGCTTAAAAACATTGTAGTTTTCTTTGTCTTCATGGATGTTAAATTTCTTCCTGCACGCAAATTTCTAGATGATTGGATAAAAAATGTCTGGGGCAAAAAGATTTTTATTTTTGTAATTTTTAGCAAAATGATACAGAAGGGATTGTTTGTGGTATTTGTTGGTGCCCAAAAATGATGGGTTCACTTTTGGCCAACTGACAGGTATAATGGTGATGCACCACTTGATACCTCTGCAATTTTGGCTTAATCAAGCCAAGGCTAGTAGGCCTAAATTAACCTTAAACAATCAAATTTGCTATGTCGCACAACTGCGTACACAAAACAAAGTTCTTCCAAAGGTGGTGTATGATCCTTGGAGGAAAGAAAAAAATCTCTTGATAATCTCTACTCTATAAAGCTTGACTAAAATGGATTATACTAAGGACTGAAAAGTAATGATTTTGAAATAATGATTAAATAATCTAAAAACAACAAAGTATGAACCAAATGACAATTTCCAAATAATGATTAGATCAATGCCTTCTAAATACTTGGGCTATAGAGTCAGAAAATTCTCAATCCTACGTACAGTCGGAGACAGTATTAAAAAACTTACTTTTAATAAAGTGAGACTATCACTTCAAAGGCTTCCACTTGACTTATAAGTCAAATCAATCTATATAGCTAATCTTATCAAATTTAACTCAAATTAAGAGACCGATAAAAACAAGAGAAGATACATAGATCTTTCAATTGATATTTAAACTATATATTAATTTTGAATTATGATACTCAGGGAATTTAACACAATGAAATACTCTATAAAATATAATATCCGAAAGACTAATTGAAAATAAATAGCTTATAACCACAAATAAAAAGAAGAGCACTTATCTTTATTAATGTTGAAAAAATAGTACATTAGAGTCCATGTTGTAGTTGTGATCAAATTCTATCCTATTAAAATATTATTTTCTTGTCTTGTATCTTTACATTATGTATGTGTGTGTGTGTGTGTGTGTGTGTGTGTGTGTGTGTGTGTGTTTGAGTGGATTTCACACCTCTTTAGGGTAAAAAGACATAACTCTTATTATAAATTTATTTTGAAAAAATAATAAACTAACTAAAAATAACTACATAACTTTCAGATTTGGCCTTGGCCGAAAATATAAAACACCTTGTGAAAAGCTAATATTTCTGCTGGAGATAGGAAATTTAATTTCCCAAACTGGGTCATTTTTAGATTTTTAAAATTTGACCATCTTCAACCTCTGTCGACATCATCTTTGTAGAAGGTTGAAATTCCAGCATCTCTGAAACCTTCGCTTACAAAATTTTGATTATTTCTGTCATAGAGATTCCTTCCTCAATCCTTCAACTTTTAATTAGAAAGTAATATATTTTTGTATCCCATTTCATGTACTCCATCATGTCATCAATTATTGGGCATGGAGTTTAGGATGCTATTTTTAGAGTTTTATCACTATATAGGACTCTAAATTTTGCCAAAAATTTAGAGCTCCAACAGTATTTTTTAAGAATCATGCTATGCAAGAGAAGGTGTTAAATAAGAGTTTTTGGAATGTTGGGAAGACCATGTTCAGAGCCCTACCTTGGCCTCCCAAAAGTAATAATGAGAATGTTATTTCTCAAGCATCTCCCTTTTGGGTAGAACTCAAGGGTATTCAACCAGAATTTTGGTCCCTTTTACCTCAAATTTTAAAGCCTTTAGGCTCTATTCATCAAATCAAGGACACTAAGGTCAATCTCCCTCACTTTAATGCCCACATTCTTTTGGCTCCCACCCAGGGGGTTTCCTTCCCAGACATCATTTCCTTGGAATTTGATGGAGATACCTTTCAATGGGAGATTTCTAAACTTGGGGATATTGGTAAGTTTTAGCAGAATGATACAGAAGGGATTGTTTGTGGTATTTTTTAAAGAATCATGCTATGCAAGAGAAGGTGTTAAATAAGAGTTTCTGGAACGTTGGGCAGACCATGTTTAGAGCCCTACCTTGGTCTCCCAAAGGTAACCATGATAATGTTATTTCTCAAGCATCTCCCTTTTGGGTAGAACTCAAGGGTATTCAACCAGAATTTTGGTCCTTTTTACCTCAAATTTTAAAGCCTTTAGGCTCTATTTTGCAAATCAAGGACACTAAGGTCACTCTCCCTCACCTTAATGCCCCCATTATTTTGGCTCCCACCCTGGTGGTTTCCTTCTTGGACATCATTTCATTGGAATTTGATGGAGATACCTTTCAATAGGAGATTTATAAACTTGGGGATATTGGTGCATGTTTCCACTGTAAATTGAATGTCCATACCAAAAAGGATTGCCCATTGCTTAAAAATATTCAAAAAGATTTCCAGACTGGTACTAGTAATGGTAGTCATCCTAACCCTAAAGAAACCATAGCTAATGTTGATTCTCATGTTGACACCTTTGTTACCTTAAACAATCCTCTGTTTGATGAGGAATACGAAGTGAGACCTACTTCCATACCTTCCTTTGAACCCCTTGAGATGAATTCTTCTATTCCCCAGTATATCCCCGTACCCAGAGAGAAAGTTAATGAAGATAATGCTAACACCAAAAATGCCCAGCAGATTTCATGGGCTAGAATTAATGTAGAGGCTAAAAAACATAAAGAGGCCCACAAACCTAAGACATCTCTAGAACAAAAGAATGCCTCAGATGTCTCCATGATTTCAACAATAAATAATGAAATTTTTTTAAATAAGGAACTCAGTAATGAGACCGAGTGTATGGAGGAGGGGTTCATTGAAGTCATTTCCAAGAAGAAAAAAAGGAAAACATACGAAAGGAACAATAGTCTCAAAAACAATGATAGAAATAAAAAAGTTAAGGGAAATGAGATCCCTGAATGTTTCACCAGACTATGTAGAAATACAACACCCTTAATTGGTCAATAATGAAGATACAAATTAATAGTTGGAATGTGAGAGGTATGGAAATGTCGAACAGAAAATACATTGTTAGAAGCTGGTGTAACAACGTCCCTAGTAAGGACATAATCTATCTGCAAGAGATTAAGGTCACTGTTTATCAAGCCTTTAATGTACTTAAGCTTGTCATAGGCAGTTCCAAATGCCTATACTCAAGACATGATAGAGGTAAAGGAGGTCTTGCAACACTTATCAACCCCTTTTGGAGTGACAAACTCATGGCACATGGATTATCTCCATGAAACAGAGCTTTGTGGATCACCTTAAATAGTAATTACAAAACTATAAGAATCTGCAATATCTAGGCTCCTAATGATTATAGAGATAGGGGAAAACTTTGGGAATGGCTAACAACCAACCTACCTGAGGCTGCATGGACATTTGTTGGGGATTTAAACATGATTGAATCTCCTAGGGATAAAGAAGGAGGTAATAAATTTTCAATGAATATTTCTTTTGGGCCAGGTTTAAGAGACACTTTGCTATTTATGATCCCATGGAAGGGCTTAGAGGTAATGGAGAGGGCATTTGGTTTACTTGGTGCAACAATCAGAGCAACAAATCTAGGATTTATTGTAGACTTGACATAATCTATATCAATATGCTTGACATTGGGTTGATACATAACCAAGGAAAGTTCCCCATTAGTGTCTCCCCTGCTAGCATGTCTGACCACTCCCCCATCAGTTCTTGTATCACCCTTAAAAACTTTGCAAACCAGACCAAGACCTGCCCTAAGAAATAGCTTTTCAAACTTAATACTTCCCTTCTTAAAATGAGGATCACTTGGGTGCTCTAAGGATGGTGACTATCCTTTCTAAATTTAGGTCTACAGACTCTACACCTATTACTATATGGGATAACCTTGTCGAGGCATGGAAAACTACTTCTCAAACCATTGGAACCAAAGAAGCTAAAGATACAAATTTCAAAGAGAAGAATCTCAATTCCAGACTTATCAATATTGAAAAGGAACTACAAGATAAGGGAGACAATGTGAATTTGAAAAAATATTTGATTTCCACTAAGGGACATCTGAGATCCATACAACAATACAAAATCTAGGGACAAAAGATTAGGGCCAAGGCCAACTAGATTAAAGAAGGAGATAGAGGCAGAAAATACTTTTTCAATATTATTAGAGCAAAATAGAGTAGAGAAATTATTAGTGGTATACAGACAACAGATGGACTTAGCAGTGACAGTAATACTATTATGGACACATTTGTGGAATTCTACAAAAATCTATTCAACTCTAAACATAACGAAGGGAATTTCCTCTGTATATCACAATGTACAAGCACCATCCCAAGGAAAATTAACAAGGAGCAATATAGCAGCTTAAGCAAGGAAATCTCCATTCAAGAAATTGAGGATGCCATTGGGGCCCTAGCCAATGGGAAATCACCAGGGATTGATGGCTTACCTACTGAATTCTACAAAGCTAATAAAGAGTGGATATCAGTTGAACTCTTTGACCTATACAGATATGCCTTTAATGTAGGGACTTTGGGGAATAATGTAAATAGAGGATTAATTAAACTCCTCCCCAAAGGAGACAAAACCCAAGTCAAGAATTGGAGACCAATTACCTTATTAAATATGTCATACAAAGTGATAGCTAAATTATCAACTAAAAGGGTCTCTGAAGTACTTAATGATATCATTTCAGTCACTCAAATAAGCTTCATTAAAGGCAGGTATATTCTTGAAAACCTTATCAGTAGTTGGGAGACTATGCACTGGGCCAAGGATACAAAACCTAATGCTGTTATGATACTTATTGATTTTGAAAAGGCTTATGACAGGATTGAATGACATTTTGTTCTGGTTATGTTAGAAAAGTTGGGGTTCCTAGATTTCTTTTGCAGATGGGTTAAAGTGTTGTTCAAGGTTTCTAATACTGTTATAGAAGTTAATGGAGATTATTCAGAATCCATCCCCCTTGCTATATTCATCAGGCAAGGATGCCCTATTTCTCCTACCCTATATGTGATTGCTGCTGATGCAATGAACTATATTGTGAAAGCCACCGAATTTGGACCTCCCATCAAAGGTATTTCCCTTCCTAATAATGACAACCTGTTCCTTGAACAATTTTTTGATGACACTTCTCTCTTTGTGGAAATCTCAGAATAAAACTTTGACAGAGTGGTGACTAGAATCCAACTCTTTTGTACTACTTCTGGAGATAAAATATCTCCTCACAAGTCTGTTATCCTTGGATGGACTAACACCCATCCTCCTTGGGTCAGTCACAAAGGATGACAATGGTTTGGCCCCAATTCCATTGTTAGATACCTAGGCATTCCATTTTCCCTTGATCCTTCTCTTCATGATATGTGGAATTGGATATTTAGAAAAATTGAGAAGAAGTATTAAAAATGGAAAACTCACATTTTATCATTAGCAGGCAGGATTCAAGTGGTACAAAAGGTATTCACATCTCATGCTATATACTATGCTTCTACATGGCTGTTTTCCAACTACCAAAATAACAAATTGGAAAAAATCATTAGAGATGTGATGTGGTCATATGGCATTGGCAATAGGAAAAGACACAATGTCAAATGGAATTGGTGCTACACACCTAAATCTCAGGGAGGTTTGGGGATTAAAGACCTCAAAAAGCAAGGTATGGTCTCGACATCCAAATGGATCATCAAACCAGTTTCAGGCAACGAGCCATGGAAAATACTTGTCAGAAACAATATTGCCAATGCCACCATATCTTGGAACAATGTCCCTTTTATTGATATTTTAATGGGGGACTTTGAGGTGACGGTCACAAGATCTAATGTATTTTCTGCATTGTGGAAAGCATGGAGACATGTCAGAACTTTCCTCTGTTCTAGACATGCCATTGGGAATAATCCTTACTATTTGGCTCTAGACAGATCTATATGGTGGGGAGTATACCTCAATAATAAACCTCTTTCTCTTACTCAGTGCTACTCTGCTAAAATTTGGCATAGTAAAGGCATAGCTCTCATCAGTGATATACTAGAGAATAGGAAGATACTTACTAGGTAGAGTTGAGCAGCAAGTTTAATATTCCTCCCTCTCAAAAAAATACTTACACACTAATTGAAAAAGTAGTGGGTAACTAGTTTCCTAATAAATGTACTTTTACTTCTCATAATTTGAAACACATCAAGTGGATGGATGGCATACATTTTGCTAACTCCTCCTGCAAGCAGTTATACTATCTCCTTACCAACAATAATAACATCTTTGATCATATCAACCAAGCTTGGGGTCTGAATTGGTCTTGCAATAAATGGCATCTTGTTTTTGAGTTTTTATGGCACGCTCATGTTGAACCTAAGAAAATTTTCTTTAAATGGATTTTTCTTTTGAAAAAATATGCTATTTGATGACATGTAACTGATTGAATGTTTGATAATGTTAAGTTGAAAGATAATGCAGGTCATTAAATCAGTTAATGGACTGTATTGTAATTGATGTCAAATTGATATCATCTGTACAGTCATGTACATAATGCCAAAGACTTTAGAGAACCAAAGGAACCAAAGTTATGCTTTCAGCAATGCATAAAAGTCAAGTATTCACTAAGTGACAACCAACACTGATGGAGTGCACACCGAAAAATAGAGAAAAGAAGAACAATCATAGTGATACCCGACGATCAGAAGCATAGAGTTTCTCGACGAAGCAAACTACAAAATGCTCGACAAGCAAAGTCAGAAGGTTGCCTGATGACCAAAGATATAGAGTTGCCCGATGAGTAAAATTCCAATGATGCCCAACGGACGGAGATCACAAAGCTAACTGGAGTCTCACCGATGGATCAGTCAATTGTCACTGATGACTAACTGGAGTGGTGACCGACAGAACCAAGAGTTTAGAAAATGACAAAATATCTAGGTGGCAGAGCTAAAAATAGACTTAACTAGTTGTCTACCTTGTTTTATTCGACCAGAGATAAGTGATTGATTTAAAGATGATTTTTATAGTTGGCAAGAAGATATCTACGAGCCAAATAAGGAGTTATGCTTTAAGTCTAATTGGTTGGATTGTTTTTCATGCCAAGAATCAAGAAATAATGAATATTATATCTATAAAAGAGACAAGCTTAATTCATTTACAAATGGGATTAAGGGGAGTGAATAGAAAGAGGATGCTAAAGAGAAACTAATGAAGAAAAACTTCATGCAGTGCTGATCACACTAGTTGAAGGAAGAGCTAAGGAATTCTGAAGACACCGATGAATAGTGAGCACAACATCACAGAGCAGAAAGTATGGAGCACAAGGATTAAATTGATACATTGGTCAGAGAGGTAATGTACTTAAATAAATCTAAAAATATTCAATTCAAGTTGCAATATGAACAGGTCATAGTGTTTCAGTTTAACCATTGAAGCATCAATTCTCTTAACGGAGTAGGACTTAATAGTCTTCTATATATTGAGGTACATCTCAAGGAGTGCCAAAAAGGTTGATTCATGAAAGTAGCATTGGACTTTCCTGATACCTATTGACAGTCTAAGAAGGAGGTTGATCCAAGGATGGTAGCAATAGATGCCCGATACTAAGTGACAACCTCTATGTATAAAATCCTCTAACAAGGTCGCACTTAACAGTGTGTTTTGTAACCTTTAATAGGGTTGGCTCCTAACAGGGCTCACTTTAAAAGAGGGAAAATTTGGGGTACCGGTCCCAGTGGTTTTTCCCTTAACAAGGTTTTCACGTTAAAATTCATGTGTTATGTGTGTATGATTCATTTCTTTACTATCTTGCATCTTACATAGCTAACTCTAGATTGATCAGTATACTCTGCTTATTTACTAAGTTTCGATAAATAGTTATACTGATTATTGGTAATTAAGAAAGAATAAGGATTGACAGAGAAAACTGACTTATAGTTAATCTTTATTAGTAATTCATGTCATGCATCTTGTAGGGACATAATAATATGAGATTTATAATTGGTGGTTAATTTTGAAGGATAAATTATTGAGGCCACTCATTCACCCCCCCTCTCAGTTATTACTAACAATTGGTATCAAAGCTTATGTGCCTAGAAAGGAAGGTTTTGAGACCTAAGTCAAGATCACAAGATGAAAAAATGAGATGTGCCCAAGTTGAACAAAGACAACTTTGCTTCATGGAAAAGCATGATAGGACTTCACTTATCAGGTGTTGGTAATGATGTTACTCAATTCCTAGATACTAAATATGTGTTGCACACAGGAGTATTGATAGTAGATCAATTGAGAGAGAAGCATGAGCACAACTGCATGGTCATAGAGCTTTCTTCCTCACTCTCTGATGCTAAATTTGAAGATGTCAAAGATTGCAAAACTACAAAGAAGATGTGGGACAAACTAAATCTTGTACATGGAGGTGATACAAATGTTCTGAGAGCCAAGGAAGAAGGCCTTAGAGGAAAGTTTGATGATCTTAGAATGAAAGAAGGAGAAAAAATCACACAGTACAACACAAGAATCAAAGAAGTAGTCAATGCTATACGAGGAGTTGGAGGTACAATTGAAGTGGAGACAGTAGTAAGTAAAATCTTAAGAACCTTACTGCCTGTATATGCTATTAGAGTTTCTTCCATTCAAGAAATGAGAGCAGTAGCAAACAACATAGTTACTCTTGATAGCTTAATTGGTAGACTGATTTCATTTGAGATGAATAAATTTAATAATAGTGTTTTACCAAACTTAGAGTCTGCATTTAAATTTTCTATGAGAATAAGCAAATCAAGTCATAGACACACATCTAGAAAAGATAGTGAAACTGAAAGTGAAGAAGAAGATCTAGATGAAATAGAAGCACTTATGGTTAGAAGAATGCAGAGAGGCAAAGGTAAATACAAAGGCAAGTTACCACTTGTATGCTTTAATTGCAAAGAGATTGGAAACTTTTCTACAAGATGTCCTAACATAAGAAAAGATGACAGAGTTAATGAAAGATCTTTTGAGAAGAAATTTGACAGAGGTGATAAGAAAGATTACAAAAGTTACCGACAATCAGAAAGAAGAGTTACCCGAGACTACAAGGATAAAGGCAAGAAAGCCAACTACCTAGTTACTTGCAAAGATGAAGATACTGACACCGAATTTGATGAAGACATTGAGATGGTGTTTGTGGCTGTGAAAGATGATTCAAATAAAGATGAAAGGTATGTAGAAACTGAACTCATATCTAAGGTTAGAAAGAATGACATCTGGATTATAGATAGTGGCTGCACTCACCACATGACCGGTGACAAAGAAAAGTTTAACACTTTTGAGTATTATAATGGTGGTACAATAAGAATGGGTAATGATAGACCTTGTCTAGTTGAAGGTAAAGGAATTATAATGTTGAATAACCTGATTAAATGTGAAAATTCTTATTGGGTAAAATGATTGAATTATAATCTATTGAGTGTTTCTAAGCTGAATAATGCAGGTCATAGAGTAGCATTTGAGAATAAGAAGGCAAAGATCTTCAATGAATCAGGAAGACTGATTGGTAACGGTGAACAGACAAAAAGTAACTTATTCTATCTAAATGATACTAACACCACTTGCTTAATGACTAGAAATGAAGACATATGGTTGTGGCACAAAAGATTGTGTCTTTTGAATATTGATAACATAATGAAAATAAGCAAAAGGAGAAATGTAAGAGGCTTACCGACGATGTAAAAACCTGACAACATCATGTGTAAGAATTGTCAAAAAGGTAAGATGACAAAGTCTAGTTTCAAAAGTAAAACCCATACATTTGATGATATTATAGAATTAGTCCATACTGATCTATGTGGACCAATGAGGACAAAGAGTTATTATGGAGATATATATTTTATTCTCTTTGTTTATGATTACTCTAGAATGATGACAGTTATGTTTCTAAAAGATAAATCTAAAGCATTCAATATGTTTAAATGGTATAAAGCTATGGTAGAAAAAAAAAGTGGTAAGGATTTGAAATGCTTAAGATCAGATAGAGCAGGAGAGTTTATATCAAATGAATTCACTAATTTCTGCAATGAGCATGGTATAAAAAGATAGGTTTCTGCACCAAGAACACCACAGCAAAATGGGATTGCTGAGACAAGGAACAAATCCATAGCTGATTGTGATAGAACACTGATGATAGAGAAAGGCATCACCCAAATATTCTGGAGGGAAGCTATCAGTACTGCTATCTACACATTAAACATAGTACAATTGAAGGACACAAAGAAGACACCTTATGAGCTATGGTATGGTAAAACACCCAATGTAAGTTACTTCAAAATCTTTGGTAGTCAATGTTATGTCTTAAAGGATGATAGAAATTAAAATATTGACACCAAGAGTGATGAAGGTATCTTTCTAGGGTATTCCACCAAAAGCAAGGCTTATAAATGTCTTATTAAGGCCTCTAACAAAATTGTTGAAAGTGCAAATATAAAGATAGATGAATTTTCAGAAAAGAATGAGCTGGAAAGCACAAAAGAACCAGAGGACTACAAAAATTTTGTATCCTGTGAAGAACCTAACACTCTACCCAAGCAACAGTGCTTAATTCTAGAGCAACAGAATGTTGTAACTGACGGTCAAGCTGTAAATACCGATGGTTAGGATAATGATCAAAATAATGTGCAAGGTGATGAAGAATAGAATGAAGGAAAAAATGATGATCAAGATGATAGACAAAGAGCTGAACCAGTTCTTGCTAGATATGTAAGAAGGAACCATCCAGAGATCCAGATCATAGGAGATAAGAAAGCTGGTACAAGAACAAGAAGTAAGTCTCTAAACACAAGTTGTTTAATTTGTGAGTTTGAGCCAAAATCTGTCAATGCTGCACTTGATAATGAAGAATGGATAAGTGCTATGAATGATGAAATTGAGAAGATTGAGAAGAAAAAGACATGGTCACTTGTGCCAAGACCAGATGACAAGAATTTCATCGGTACTAAAAGGATATTCAGGAACAAGCTAAATGAGAATTGAGAAATCACAAGAAACAAACCGAGACTAGTATGCAAGGGGTATGCACAAGAGGAAGGTACAGAATATGGAGAGACCTTTGCACCCATTGCTAGGCTAGAAGGTGTAAGAATACTACTTGCTTATGCTGAATTCAAAGGATTCAAGGTATACCAGATGGATGTCAAGTCAGCATTCCTAAATGGAATACTTGAAGAAGAGGTATACATTGAGCAACCAGAAGGGTTTGTAGATCCAGACAAGAGAAACATGGTATGTATACTTCATAAAGCCTTGTATGTATTGAAACAAGCTCCTAGAGCCTAGTATGAATGAATTCATTCCTATCTTATAAGTATTGGATTTGTGAGGACTAGTGAAAATAGTAATATTTAATTGAAGGAAGATACTGATGCTAACACTTTGATTGCTGAAATATTTGTTGATGACATCATATTTGGAGGCAATGATATGCTATGCAAATCATTTGATAATGAGATGAGAAAAGAGTTTGAGATGTATATGTTTGGTGAGATCAAGTTCTTTCTTGGTCTACAGATCATGCAACAATGTGAAGGAATTTTCATTACAAAGTCCAAATACATTAAAGAGGTCCTAAAAATATTCAAGATGGAAGATTCCAAACCAGTTGGAACATCGATGGATACTAGATGTAAGTTGACAAAGGAGGACAAGAAATCAGAGGTAAATCAGACTTTGTACAGATCAATGATTGGAAAACTCATGTATGTTGTACATACTAGACCATATATTGCACATGCAGTAGGAATTGTTGCTAGATTTTTTGCTAACCCTAGGGAATCACATATGACTACTGTGAAAAGAATTTTAAGATATCTGAAGAATACCGAGGAATATGGCTTATGGTATAGAAGAGAAGGAAAATTTAAACTTAAGGTATTTATCGACACTGATTGGGATGGAAATCTTGATGACTGGAAGAGCACAACTAGAGGAGCATTCTTTATAGGTGACAGACTTGTCACATGGATTAGCAAAAAGCAAGTATGCATCTCTCAATCTACTGCAAAAGTAGAGTATGATGCTACTACTGCAAATTGCTCAAATATTGCATGGATCAAACAGTTGCTGGAAGGTATGCATATGAAGCCTAGAACTAGTAATTATCTATTGTGATAACACCAGTGCAATAAACATTTCCAAGAATCCATTCATGCATGCTAAGACTAAACACATTGCAATCAAGTATCATTATTTAAGAGAACAAGTTCAAGAAAAGGAGGTGAAACTTGAGTATGTGCAATCCAAAGAACAATTAGCTGATATCTTCACCAAGCCATTGCCCAAGGATACATTTGAATACTTGAGAAAGAGACTAGGGGTCAAACGCTTGTCTACCAGTCAGTAAAATGACTAGAAGGCTGCATCAGCCTACATATTATCAAAATATCATTAATGTTGATGTAAGAAAAGAGATGAAATTCAAAGCTACATCTATATATAGACAGGTATATATCAGCACCGTGCACCGGAGCATATTGTTGTATTTCTGATGGATAAGGAAAATTCAAGGAATATATTATGGATGGAAAGAAATGATTGTTTGACATTAATGTCAGATATTTGTAAAGATATTCATTTGGCATTGATTTCAAAGGGAGAGAGATTATCCATATTATCACATCCTTTTGTAAAAGGAGAAAGATTACCCATCATCACATTACTCCAACAGGGAGAGATTATATCCTTAGGAAAATAAATTGTATAGAAAGATTATACAAAGGGAGAGTTGCTGACAAAAGAAAAGACATCAAAAGAGAAGAATGGTCAAGGGAGAGAAATTGACACAAGGAGAGAACAAAACACATCAGAAGACAGAGAGCTGCAAGAATCAAATCTAAGCTAAAACAGAGCTCACCGATGGTCAAACATTTATGGGTTAACATAACAAAAGATTGGTAGTTTGATGAATCTCAATTGTTGTTGTGAGTGTGTATTTGGGTACCTGATGAAAACAACACAAACACTCAATAAATTATTGCATTAGTCCAAAAGGTTTAGAAAAGCATGTAAAACCCACTAAAGCTGACTTATTGCCTGCTAACTAGGAGAA
>MU223262.1:1728987-1739979 GCA_018584345.1 Thuja plicata
TTTAATTCATTTAGAAATATAGGAATTAATTATTTAAACAATGAAATTGCTTTTTAATAATTAGGGGACTATAGCCATTTTAATTAAATTAAATAGGCTAGGGGATTGGGTTAATTGCAAGTGGATAATTGATTTAGGAATTTATTTAATTCCTTTATAATTAAATACTATAGCCATGTTTGATTTTGATTTGATTTAAATGGTTTGAATTTGATTTAGATCATATGGCTATAATAGTTAATACAAGTCAGTGATAAAAATCACCTAGGACATTAAATTGATTTGAAGAATTATGCCAAGCAGTAACAGGGTCATTTGGACATAATCGAGGGTATGATCACACTTAGGGAAAATAGGGTTCATAGTTAGAACATACCAAATTTAGGTGGTTACAGTTGTATTTCATATTGTATTAGAAATAGTATAGTGTGATAATAAAATATGTTGCCATCAATGCCAAAGGGAGAGATTGATGACATGTAAGTGATTGAATGTTTGATAATGTTAAGTTGAAATATAATGCAGGTCATTAAATCAGTTAATGAACTATATTGTCTTTGATGTCAACTTGATATCATTTGTACGGTCATGTAAATAATGCCAAAGACTTTAGAGAACCAAAGTTATGCTTTCAACAATGCATAAAAGTCAAGTATTCACTAAGTGACAACCAACACCGACGGAGTGCACACCAAAGGACAGAGCAAAGAAGAACAGTCATAGTGATACCTGACGATCAAAAGCATAGAGTTTCTCAATGAAGCAAACTACAGAATGCTCGACGAGCAAAGTCAGAAGGTTGCCCGACGACCAAAGATATAGAGTTTCCCGATGAGTAAAATTCCAATTATGCCTGACGGATGGAGATAACTAAGCTAACTGGAGTCTCACTGATGGATCAGTCAATTGTCACCGATGACTAACTGCAATGGTGACCAACAGAACCAAGAGTTTAGAAAATGACAAAATATCTAGTTGGCAGAGCTAAAAATAGACTTAACTGGTTGTGTACCTTGTTTTATTCGACCAAAGATAAGTGATTGATTTAAAGATGATTTGTACAATTGGAAAGAAGATATCTATTAGACAAATTAGGAGTTATGCTTTAAGTCTAATTGGATGGATTATTTTTCATGCCAAGAATCAAGAATCAAGAAACAAAGAATATTATGTCTATAAAAGAGACAAGCTTAATTCATTTACGAATGAGATTAAGGGGAATGAATAGAAAGAGGATGTTGAAGAGAAATTGATGAAGAACAACTTCATGCAGTGCTGATCAAACTAGCTGAAGGAAGAGCTAAGGAATTTTGCAGACACCGACGAACAGTGAGCACAACATCACAGAGCAGAAAGTATGGACAAGGATTGAATTGATACATTGGTCAGATAGGTAATGTACTTAAATAGATATGAAAATATGAAATTCAAGTTACAATATGAATAGGTCATAGTGTTTTAGTTTAACCCTTGAAGCATCAAGTCTCTTAACCGAGCAGGACTTAATAGTCTTCTATATATTGTGGTACATCTCAAGGAGTGCCAAAAAAGTTGATTCATGAAAGTATCATTGGACTTGCCTGATACCTATTGATAGTCTAAGAAGGAGGCTGATTCAAGGATGGTAGCAATAGATGCCCGATACTAAGTGACAACCTCTATGTATAGAATCCTCTAACAAGGTCACACTTAACAGTGTGTTTTGTAACCTTTAACAGGGTTGGATCCTAACAAGGCTCACTTTAGAAGAGTGAAAATTTGGGGTACCGGTCCCAGTGGTTTTTCTCTTAACAGGGTTTCCATGTTCAAATTCATGTGTTATGTGTGTGTGATTCATTTCTTTACTATCTTGCATCTTACATAGGTAACTCTGGATTGATTGGTATACTTTTCTTATTTACTGAGTTTCGGTAAATAGTTATACTACTTATCAGTAATCTAGAAAGAATAAGGATTGACAGAGAAAATCGATAGACAGTTAATCTTTATTAGTATTTCATGGCATGCATCTTTTAGGGACATAATAATCTGAGATTTATAAAATGGTGGTTAAGTTTGAAGGATAAATTATTGAGGCCACTGATTCACCCCCCCCCCCCACTTAGTTATTACTAACACTATTGGTTTCTTTACTTTCCAAGGTGTAAAGAGTTCCATTTTTTGCTATGTTTGCAACTGTGCTGAAACTTATGAACATGTTTTTTTTGAGTGCCAATGGGATGGTAAGATTTGGTCTGTATTTTTTGGTAAGAAAATTTGTTGGAGTCATGAACATGGTCTATCTTGGCATGAAGTTTTGGCTGGTTATGTTGATGATTTTGATAGCAAACTTAATGTTTTTTGGCTCACCTTCACCACTGAAATCTTATGGCTCATTTGGAGATAGAGGAATGAGGATATATTCCAAGATAAGAAGAGGGTTCTTACTGAGTTTAATCCAAAACTCACAGATTTCTATATCTTGAAACAGGTAACAACATCCATTCAGATATCTAAGGAAATATTTCAGAGATTGATTGATGAAGGAGCTATGATTTTATTCCCTAAAGACATACAAAAGTTCACTACTACCAATGAGGCACCTGATCTGATAGTTGATAATAGAACCAGGGGAAATAGGGTTATCTTTTGGGAAATACTCCAGGCACGAACAAAGTCTACAGAAACAAATACCCTAATAAGAGATAGCAGAATTGAAGAGACAACATACAAAGATGGAAATACTCCTGGCCCAAACAGCTCAGAGAACAATAATGAGAAATGGGAAGTTGATGATCACAGGAAAAGCAACAAAATTGAATAAGTTTGAACCACAGAGGATAACACAATATTTTGTATGTATCCAACCTGGATATAATTTTGTATAGTTTCATATGACAACAAACCATATACTTCTTGTATATTCTAGATCATAGAATGTTAAGATAGTAAGAGCTATAGGTCTAGTACAAGCAAAATATTTCTATAGAACAGACAAAATACTTCTTAATGCTGTTATATTTGTAAACAGTTGATTCTATATTATTAATAGAAAAAGTGGTTTTGTGAGGCAAATGTATTGAATTGAAATACTTTGGGATAGTATTTAAATTACATTTAAATACCAAAAGGAGAAACTATTTAATTGACTAAATTAAATAGTTAGATGAATATAAATAATTTATTAATTATTATAGGATTTATTAATTTAATTAATTTTTAGACGTCTACAGGTAATAATTCCAAAGGCATTTTAAAAATAAAACAAGGTAAAAAAAAAACTCTTGTCTTTAGTGACTTACTATATTCAAACCCTAAAACACAATTCACACTTTATTTACATTTTTTCCCATTTGGTAGTTTCCTCTATGTGGCCTCCTTGGTAGGGTTAAGAGTTTCAATGGAGATTTGAAGCTTTTTGGATTTGTTTGTTGTAGGGATTTTTGTAGCAATTCATGACTTTCTTTCTGTATACATGGTAAGTATTTCATGCCTGTGACTTCAAGCTTAATCTGCGAAAAGAAAACAATAAACATTTTCTTTGGTTCTCTGTAACTTTTCCCCCATTCTCAAACTCTTTATTTATGCAGGAAGTGGCCTCCATTTATATAAATAATAATAAGAATATATATGTATTTAATGATAAAAATGGATTCACTTTTTGTGCATTGGAATAAATGGGCTACAAGAACTTGAGGGTTTCATTTTCTAATGTTTATAGCTATTCATTTTCCATTTTCATGTTTTCCTTCATTGATTTCTTGCTAGGAATGCTTCTCTTTTCCTTGAATATGCACTCTTTCCATTATCATTTGTTGTTCTATTACATGAAGACTAATATTCTTACCTTACAAAGTTTTGTTCATTCAACAAGTGATACTCTTTTGTTGTTACCGTTTGATGCTACATTTTTTTCACTTCTTTATTGAGGGTTTTCATATTTTGTAAACAATGGTTCATTAGTTGGAACCCTCTATATATTTATTTCTTTCCTATACCTTGTTGACTAAAATCATCATTTCACTCTCTTTCATTGATATTGGATCACAATTACTATTGTCTACTACCTTTGTTAGTGATTGATGTGTTAGTAATAATTGAGAGGGGGGTGGGCGGGGTGAATCAGTGGCCTAAAAAATATTCCAATAATCAATCCTTAAAACTTAGTACCACAAAATTATACCTCTAGTTATCTTCAGTCCTATAAGATGAATGGCTCCAAATACTTATATCAATTTACTACTCCTTAGAAAGCTTTGTAAAACCTTCTACTATAGATTTACCGATTAATAGTCTTTTAATTTACCGAAAGATAGTAAATTATCTAGAGTATACCGATCAATCCAATTAAGTTAAGTGTAATGCAAAACACTAAAGTAATGACTCATAAACACATTGACACGTGGATTTTTAACGTGGAAACCCTATTAAGGGGAAAAAAACACTTGGGACTGGTAACCCAAAATTTTCACTCTTCTGAAGTGAGATCGGTGAAGAGCCAACCCTGTTAAAGGTTACAAACACACTATTAGGTGTGACCTTGTTAGAGGATTTAAAAGTTTAGTCTGTCACTTGATATCGGGAATCTCTATGCTACCATCCTTGATCAAACACTCACTTGGCCTGTCAATAGGTATCTGACATCTCATGCTATCTTCATGATCAAACTTTTAGATACTCCATTGGATGTATCTTAATATAGAAAAGATCTTTAAATCCCACTAGGTTAAGAGACTTTCTGAATCAATGGTTAAACTGAAACAGTATGATCTGTTCACATATACAACTTATACTTGCAGATTTTTCAGATCTATTGTAATCTCAAAAACTATTTTGATCAATATAACTCTGTTTATACCTTTTCTCCACTTTGATTCTTCTCGGTGATGCTATTCTCTGTTTCTCGGTGTCCGTAGAATTCTTTATCTCTTTCCTTAGCTTGTTGATCAACACTGTATGAAGTTGCTCTTCATCAGTTTCTCTTTAGCATCCTCTTGTTCATTCTTTTTACCCACACCAATTCATAATGAATTGAGTTGTCTCTTTATAGACATGATATCACTGTTGTTAGTTTCTTGATCTTCTTGATCTTGGCATGATCCACAATTCTCGCCAATTATATTTAAAGAAAAAATCCTATTTTATCTCACTGAGATCTTTTTTCCAATAGGACAAATCAACTTTAAATCAATTACTTATCTCTGACTTATCTTTTCTATGAAAATAATGATAACTACCAGTTAACTCTATTTTTAGCTCTGCCAACTAGATATTTTGTCATTTCTAAACTCAAGTTAATTTCATTTTAACTCTCTGATAGCGTCAATCAACACTCCAGTTCTCCTTCAGCTTCTTCGTCGGTTTACACTATGTTTCTGGCCATCAGGTTTGCTTGTGATTCTGCTCATCGGTAATGCTTGTCGATTTTCATTCTTGGGCATTATTGTAACTTGACTATCGGTGATCTCTATCTGTCAGGTTCCACTAACCGTCGGTGTTTGTAGTCACAATGTGAATGCTTTTGTTTTATGCATTACATAAAGCATAATGTTTATCTCTCTAAACCTCTGAAGTCTGTGACACTTTGATTATAATCGATTGGATTATATCAAGTTGACATCAATGACAATACAATCCATTAACTGATTGAATGTCTTGCATTATCCTTTTGCATTCCACTGATCAACTTAACATCTTCAAACATTCAATCAGTTACATGTCGTCAATCTCTCCCTTTGGCATTGATGGAAACATACTACATTATCATACTATACTATCACTAATACAATATGAAATATATAGTTTCATCAAGCTTTTCTAATCTAAATATTACAAATGTCTGGCTCTCGGTAAGCTCAAATTTAGCTTAGATTTGTTTCATGCAAAGTGGTTGTCTTCATTCTTCAATCCCTTCACTGAATAGGTGTATCATTTGATATCTCTATTATGATATGTGATATGCCTTGACTGTTCCTCTTCTTGATAATCTATTTTTCCTTTGACAACATTCTTTCTCTTTGTCTAAAATCTCTCCCTTTGTTACTTCTCTCCCTTAGATGGATATTTTATATGTAATCAATTTCTCTCCCTTAGAATATTGATTAAATATTCATTTTTGATTCTCAGGAACTTCTCTTTATGGATAATGATATAATCTCTCCTTTTATCATATCTCTCCTTTTGATAATGAGATCATCTCTCCCTGATGGCAATGAGAACATCTCTCCCTTTTTGTATGATAATGAGATATTTCTCTCCCTTTGACAACAATTCCAAACAAAGATACTTCCCCTTACTTTATCATCTTCCATCCCTTTGCATAATATATTCCTTGAATTTCCCTATCCATCAGTAATACAATGTTTGATTTTTGGTGCAGATATGTACCTTGCAATGTACAGATGTATCTATTGCTATCCATCTTAGTGTTTGCATCAACATGACTGACCTTTAGATGTGGTATAGGTTGATG
The DNA here is from genome assembly GCA_018584345.1 of Thuja plicata. NCBI lineage: Eukaryota > Viridiplantae > Streptophyta > Pinopsida > Cupressales > Cupressaceae > Thuja > Thuja plicata. The sequence goes on from MU223262.1 coordinate 1,735,439, forward strand.
CAACCTCCTAGTCAAATTACTGACCGATAGACAAGGGTTGAACCCCTAGTCTCTATCTCAGATACTTAAAAGTATCCTTCGGTAATGGCTTGGTGAATCTATCAGCTAATTGTTCCTTTGAATGAACATATTCTAGTGTCACTTCCTTTTCTTGAAATTGTTCTCTTAGATAATGATACTTGATTGCAATACGCTTAGTCTTAGCATGCATGACTAGATTCTTAGAAATGTTTATTGCACTGGTATTATCACAATAGATAATTACTGGTTCAAGGATCTTCATATGCATACCTTCCAGTAATTGTTTGATCCATGCAATATTAGAGCAATTTGGAGCAGAAGCCACATATTCTACTTCTTTAGTAGACTGAGAGATGTATCCTTGCTTCTTGCTTATCCATGTGACAAGTCTGTCACCCATGAAGAATGCTCCTCCAATTGTGCTCTTTCGGTCATCAATATTTCCAGCCCAATCAACATCTGTATAGACTTGTAGCTCAAATTTTCCTTCTCTCTTGTACCATGAACCATAGTCCTCGATGTTCTGTAGATATCTCAAAATTCTTTTGACAGCAGTCATAAGTGATTCTTTGGGATTAGCAGAGAATCTTGCAACTATCTCCACTACATGTTCTATATCTGGTATGGTGTGAGCAACATACATCAGTTTTCCAGTCATTGATCTATATAAGGTTTGGTTTACCTCATTTGTCTTGTCTTCTTTTGTCAGCTTGCATCCAGTAGCCATAGGTATTCCAACTGGTTTGGAATCTTCCATCTTGAATATCTTTAGCACTTCCTTAATGTATTTGGATTGTGATGTAAATGCCTGCATCTTGTTTAAGAATCTATAGACCAAGAAAGAATTTGATCTCTCCAAACATAGACATTTCAAATTCCTTTCTCATTTCATCAGCAAAGGATTTGCATAACAATTCATTCCCTCCAAAAATGATATCATCAACAAAAATTTCAGCAATCAAAATATTACCATCGCTATCTTCTTTTAAGTACAGATTGCTATTTTCACTTGTTCTAACAAATTTTATGCTAATGGGATATGAGTGAAGTCTTTCATACCAGGCTCTTGGTGCTTGTTTCAATCCATACAAGGCTTTGTGTAGTCTACATACCATGTTTTTCTTGTCTGAATTAACAAACCCTTCTGGTTTTTCAATGTATACATCTTCTTTAAGTATTGCATTTAGGAATGCAAATTTGACATCCATTTGGTATACCTTGAATCCTTTAAATGTAGCATAAGAAAGTAAAATTCTAACTCCTTATAGTCTAGCAACGGGTGCAAAGGTTTCTCCATAATCAATACCTTCTTCTTGTGCATATCCCTTGCATACTAATCTTGCTTTGTTTCTAGTGACTTCTCCATTCTCATTGAGATTTTTTCTGAATATCTATTTGGCACCGATGACATTCTTGTCATCTAGTCTCGATACTAGTGTCCATGTATTGTTCTTCTTAATCTATTCTATCTCTTCATTCATAGCATTGACCCATTCTTCATTCTCAAGTGCATTGTAAACAGATTTAGGTCCAAAATCACTAAGTAAACATATGTTGTTAAGTGACTTACTTCTTGTTCTTGTTCCAGCCTTCTTATCTCCTATGATTTGGTTTTGTGGATGATACCTTCTAAAATAATTGGAAAGTTTCAGTTCAACTTTGTGTTCACCATTCCGATTATCTTCTTCACTTTCATTTTCATCTCCATTGTTTGGAACATCATCTTGAGTGTTATCCTGATCATCGGTAATTGTAGCCTGATGCTTAGGTGCAATGTTTTGATGTTCAGGAGTGACACACTATTGCTTGGGTAGAGTGTCAGGTTCTGTATAAACAAACCTGTTGTAGTATTCTGGTTCCTTTTTTTTTCCTTATCATTCTTTTCTACAAATTCATCTATTTTCACATTTTTACTCTCAATGATTTTGTTAGATGACTTGTTAAGACATTTATAAGCCTTGCTTTTGGTTGAGTACCCTAGGAAGATACCTTATTCACTTTTGCAGTCAAGTTTTCCATTTCTATCATCCTTCAATATATAACATTGACTACCAAATATTCTGAAGTAGCTTACATTGGGTGTATGACCATACCAAAGCTCATATGGTGTCTTTTTTATGTCCTTCTTTAACTGCACTCTATTTAGTGTGTAGACAATAGTACTGACAACTTCCCTCCAGAATGCTTGAGTGATTCTTTTATCAATCATCAATATTCTTGCACAATGAACAATTGATTTGTTTCTCCTCTCAACAATTCCATTTCATTGTGGTGTCCTTGGTGCAGAAACTTGTCTTTTAATTCCATGCTCATTGCAATAGTCAGTGAATTATTCTGAAGTAAATCCCCCTCCTCTATCTGAACTTAAGCATTTCAATTTCTTTTCAATTTTTTTTTCTACCATTACTTTGTACCATTTAAACATCTTAAAAGCTTCTGATTTATCTTTTAAAAACATGACTATCATCATTCTAGAGAAATCATCAACAAAGAGAATGAAATACATATCTCCATAGTAGCTCTTTGTCCTCATCGGTCCACATAGACCTGTATAGACTAATTCTAGAATTACAGTAGATGTAAGGGTTTTTCTCTTGAAACTAGACTTTGTTATCTTACCTTTTTGACAATTCTTGCACATGATATGCTTGGGCTTAGTCATCGTCGGTAAGCCTCTGACATTCCTTTTGTTGCTTATCTTTATCATGTTGTCAAAGTTCACTTGACACAATCTTTTGTGCCACAACCATAAGTCTTCGTTTCTATCCATTAAACAAGCGGTGTTAGTGTCATCAAGATAGAAAAGATTACCTTTTGTCTGCTCACCGGTACCAATCAACCTTCCTGATTCATTGAAGATCTTTTCCTTCTTATTTTAAAATGCTACTCTGTGACCTAAATTGTTCAACTGAGAAACACTTAACAAATTGAATTTAGTCCTTTAACCCAATAAGAATTTTCACATTTGATCAGGTTATTCAACATTATGGTTCCTTTACCTTCAACTGGACAAGGTGTATCATTTCCCATTCTCACTGAACCACCATTATAGTATTCAAAAGTCTCAATACTTTGTTTATCACTGGTCATATGGTCAATGCAGCCACTATCTATGATCCAGACATCATTTTTACTAATTTTAGATATGAGTGCGATTTCTACATACCTTTCTTCATCTTCATCTGAATCATCCTTCATGGCTACAAATACCATCTCGATGTCTTCTTCTGATTTGATGTTAGTGTCATCAGCTCTGCTCTCATCTAGGTAACAATTTTTCTTCCCTTTGTCCTTTCAGTCTCGGGTATCTCTCTTGTCAGATTGTCGGTTGCTCCAGTATTCTCTATTTTCACCTTTATCAAACTTCTCATAAGGTTTGTCATTTCCTCTATCATATTTTTTTCGGTTTGGACATCTTGTAGCAAAGTGTCCAACCTCTTTACAATTGAAACATACAAGTGGTAATTTACCTTTGTATCTGCCTTTGCTTCTTTGCAATCTTCTAGCCATAAGTGCTTCAATTTCATCAAGTCCTTGATCCTCATTGTCACTGTCACTGTCACTATCATTTCTAACAGCTTGTCTATGACTTGAGTTACTTATCTTTAGAGAAGATTTGAATGCAGATTCTATGGATGGTAAGACACTATTGTCAAAGTTATTCTTCTCAAATGAAATTAGTCTACCAATCAGACTATATAGAGTAACTGTATTATTTGTAACTGCTCTCATTTCTTGAATAACAAAAACTCTAATACCATAAACAGGCAATAAGGTTCTTAAGATTTTGCTTACCACTGTCTCCTCTTCAAGTACACCTCCAACTCCTTGGATAACATTTACTACCTCTTTGAAAGTAGAAAACAAAAGGGTAAAGCTAAAACCCAGAAGAAAACATTGACTGCTGGATCGGAGCCCGAGACTAAAATGGGGGTGGGAAACAAAAATAAAAAATAGAGGAATTCCCAGATGGAGGAATCTGAAACTGAGACAAAGAACGAGACAAGTAAAAAGGAGGGTAAAAAAGGGAAGAGAGTTGAGGGGAAAGAGACCCGTAGAAAATATAATACAAGCTCCAGAAGAATTGTTCTCACCTCTGATGAGGAAGACAAAACCCCTGATAAGAGGAAGATGAAGAAAAAAGATGACAGAGAGAATGAAAAAGATGAAACAGAGATCAAAACGAGGGAGTTGAAAACTAACAATCAGAAGGAGGATGTCTTTGTGGAGCAGAATAAAGATAGGGATTCTGGGTTCATGGAAAACCCTCCAAATCTGGAAAAAAGAGAATCTGATAAGAAAAATAATAAAGGCATTATTGATGATTTTTCTGGTTTCATTAAAATTATGTATAATGATCAGGTTGCTCTTAAAAATCAAGTTGAGAAAACTCAGGAAGAGATGAAAATTCTTAACAGAATGGGGATAGGGGATAAACCAGTGGTGGAATGTCTGAAGGAAATGAGGGATGTTGTCGGCAATTCAGAAGCTCAGGTTGAATATGCCAACAAGGTGGAAAG
>MU223262.1:1740029-1752923 GCA_018584345.1 Thuja plicata
CAATCAAATTAAAGATAACATGGAAAAGGACAACAGGGATGATGATATTAAGAGTCTGCACAAAAAAGTTAAAAGATTGGAGACATCTGTTAAGAAAATTGGAGAACAATGTCTCATAAGCTTGAAATCCTACTGTGGTCATGCTCAAATCCTCATGGATAAACTGGAGATGATCAATAAGGAAAAAGAAAGCAGCAATGTGGAGAAGACGGGACCAGGATCGAGAACCAGAGCCAGTGCGAAGAAAAAGATCCCTAAGGAGGACAAAGAGACTGAGGAGCTGAAAACCTCGGTTAATAACATGCAACTCATGGTCCTAGAAGCATAAGAGATGGTTAAAGATATGTAATTGTTTTTTCTTTTCTTTTTTTGGGTGGTCTTTTTTTGTTGTCCCTGCTGTATCCTGTTATTACTTTGGGACTTTTTTATGGTGGACTTGCTGTGTTGCTGTTCCTTTCTATTATGTTGCCTTGGCATAGCTGTTTATGCTTTTAAAACTGTGTATCTTTAAATTCTAGGTTGCAGGTCCTTGTAAAACCTGCTGGATACTTTGGTTTCTTTTGTAAAGGTTTCGGGTCCTTGTAAAACCTGTTTTTTCTTAATCAGAACATTTACTACCTCTTTGATTCTATAGCTATACTGAGTAATGCTTTCTCCTTATTTCATCCTTAGGTCATCAAACCTCCCTCTTAGGCTTTCTGCCTTTGCTTTGAGTACATTGGCATCTCCTCCATGTAAAAGCTTCAACTTATCCCACATTTTCTTTGCAGAGGTGCAGGTTTTGACATCTTCAAACTCAACATTGAAGAGTGATGATGCAAGTTCTATCATCATGCAGTTATGCCCATGCTTGACTCTTAATTGCTCAAGAGTATGAGGTCCTGTAGGCAACACATATTCAGTATCTAAGTATTGAACAATATCATTTCTAATACCTGATAGGTGGAGTTTGATTCTGCTTTGCCACGATGCAAAGTTGTCTTTATTCAACTTGGGCACATCTCGTCTGTTCATCTTGTGATATTTTGCTTGAGCTGTTAAACTCCGTTTCTAAGCACACAAGCTCTGATATCAATTGTTAGTAATAACTGAGACGGGGGGGGTGAATCAGTGGCCTCAAAAATATTCCAATAATCAACCCTTCAAACTTAGTACCACAAAATTATACCTCTAGTTATCTTGAGTCCTATAAGATGAATGCCTCCAAATACTTATATCAATTTACTACTCCTCGAAATGCTTTGTAAAATATTCTACTGTAGATTTACCGATTAGCAGTCTATTAATTTACCAAAATATAGTAAATTATCTAGAGTATATCTATCAATCCAATTAAGTTAAGTGTAATGCAAAACACTAAAGTAATGACTCATAAACATGTTGACACGTGGATTTTTAACGTGGAAACCCTATTAAGGGAAAAACAACTTGGGACTAGTAACCCAAAATTTTCACTCTTCTAAAGTGAGCTCGGTGAAGAGCCAACCCTGTTAAAGGTTACAAACACACTGTTAGGTGTGACCTTGTTAGAGGATTTAAAAGTTTAGTTTGTCACTTGATATCGGGCATCTCTATGCTATCATCCTTGATCAAACACTCACTTGGCTTGTCAATAGGCATCTGGCATCTCATGTTATCTTCATGATCAAACTTTTTGATACTCCATTGGATGTATCTCAATATAGAAAGGATCTTTAAATATCACTCAGTTAAGAGACTTTCTGAATCAATGGTTAAATTGAAACAGTGTGATCTATTCACATATACAACTTATACTTGCAGATTTTCAGATCTATTGTAATCTCACAAATTATTCTGATCAATATAACTCTGTTTATACCTTTGCTCCACTTTTATTCTTCTTAGTGATGCTATGATCTGTTACTCGGTGTCTGCAGAACTCTTTTGCTCTTTCCTTAGCTTGTTGATCAACAATGTATGAAGTTTATCTTCATCAGTTTCTCTTTAGCATCCTCTTGTTCATTCTTTTTACCCACACCAATTCATAATGAATTGAGTTGTCTCTTTATAGACACGATATCATCATTTTTAGGTTCTTGATCTTCTTAATCTTGGCATGATCCACAATTCTTTCTAATTAGATTTAAGGAAAAACTCTTGTTTTATCTCGCTGAGATCTTTTTTCCAACTAGACAAATCAACTTTAAATCAATTACTTATCTCTGGAGTATCTTGTCGATGAAAACAATGATAACTACCAGTTAACTATATATTTAGCTCTTCCAATTAGATATTTTTTCATTTCTAAACTCAAGTTAATTTTGGTTTAACTCTCTGATAGCATCGGTCAACACTCCAGTTCTCCTCGGTCTTCTTCGTCGGTTTAACCTATGTTTCTAGCTGTCGGGTTTGCTTGTGATTCTTCTCATCGATTTTCTTGCTCAGGCATTATTGTAACTTGACTGTCAGTGATCTCTATCCGTCGGGTTCCACTGACCGTCGATGTTTGTAGTCACAATGTGAATTCTTATCTTTTATGCATTGCAGAAAGCATAATCTTAGTCTCTTTGAACCTCTGAAGTCTTTGACACTTTGATTATAACCGATTGGATTATATCAAGTTGACATCAATGACAATACAATCCATTAACTGATTTAATGTCTTGCATTATCCTTCTGCATTTTGGTGATCAACTTAACATCTTCAAACATTCAATCAGTTACATGTCATCATGATGGGCTAAAATAACAACCTATTTTTTCTTGTTTTCTCTTGTTTTGCTTGGAGTTGTTATAGGGTTTATGGGTGTTTAAAGACTTTGATTTTAATAGTTTTACATCTTTTAAAATAATATATAGTGAACATATGGTATGTGGAATTAAATACTTTTGGGATGAAATAATTAATGTTTTAAACCATGGTTATCTTTATATTATTCCTTTTTGAATAATTGAAGCATAATAGGTTTCCTAGATCTAGGTAGTCTATTTTTCCTATAGCCATGTGATATATCCATATTAATAAAATCTAAAGTTTAATAAATGTATGCAATGTGGAATGGATGTATCTCCATGTTTTATGCTCCTAAACTTTCACTGCGGAAATAGATGAACAAGGAAGAATGGTCAAGCTAACACTTAAAGTGGTTTACTAGTTCCTGGACCAAGTCATACAGTCGGGAGCAACAAAGAGGACAACGTTGAAGACTCATTGATGGCTTAACTGATTGACCCACTTTCCAACGAGAGAAGTTTAGTGATGTTTTAATGAAGAGAAAATATATGAAAGTAGTTGTCCTATATTCTCTCCCATGGGTAAGAAGAATACCATTTCTTTCTTGTTGAGATAATTTCTCCTTTCTGCTTTCAATGTAATAACTATACCCATCTATTTTGTTGGAGGCAGTCTGTCAATTAGTTAGTTAGTTGTGAAGTTTTAGTTTAAATAAGATGTTGATACCTCTCCAAAGGTTAGCTAGAGATCATACAATAGTAGATTAATATTGATGTAACTATTTTCAAAAATTTAGTTTTCATAGTTGTCGGTATCATGGGTAATCAGTTTGTGTTATATGAATAAAGCAATGGTTATTCTCAGTTTATATCATGTTGAATAACTTTGATCTTCTCACCCAAGAGGGCCCACTTAGTGAGTGATCCTTTGCATTTTGTTGTTTATTTCCAATTTCTATAGTTTTTGTTTAGTCGCTTGTCTGTTCCTAACCACTAGGAAACAATTCCTCTATCTGTTCTTGCAGCCACTAGGAAATAGTCCTCTATATGTTCTTGCAGCCAAAGCAGGCATAGTAGTTTCATGCTTGATAGACCTGAACTTGGTTTATGTAATTTTTTTCACTACTATTCATGCTTAAGTAGTTGGTAACCAAGTAGGTTTACTTCCAGGCATCTACTTTCCTATACACTTCTCTTTTCAGCAGTAGTTAGCATGGCCTCAATGGAGACTTAGTGCATATATTGTGTTGAACCATTTCAAGTTTATGCTCCTCAGTTGACATATTAAATGAACCTTTCCATAGGAAAAATATTTTCTCAATTAGGATGACCAATCTGTGAGTAGAGGAGTTGAACTCAGTTATTAATTCAATTGGAAAGGCCTATATTGAACACTATTTTACATCCTTTGACTGCTATAGAAAATTTTCATGCTTCTTGGAAAAAATTGTTGCAAACAGATAATGATTTCTCCCAAAATAAGAACTGGGTTTTTTGTTAAATTTAATGGGTTGGTTCATCTTGATTTTTTCTAATTTCTATGAAAATTTCATGAAAAATCAATTTTTGGTTTGTGAGATATGACAAATACATGACCATTCTTTCTTGTATGCATTTCATCATTATGATTTTTTAAACTTTGTATTTTATGTCAATTCTAGCCTTTAAAAGTGAGCCCCCTCCTTTTGTCATACTTTTCTCTCTCTTATTAATAAAAGCTTCATGAGAGTGCTCTATATTTATTGTTATGAAAAAATCATGCTCTTTGTTCTGGACTCTAAATAATGGAATATTTGCTCTAGCATAGTGAATGATTTCTCAAGAAACCATGAATGTATCCTCTTCTTTGAAATCTATTATCTTTTCTTGTTGATATGCTATAATATTCAAAACCTTATGAATGGTTGTGATTTTATCATGTGGCCACCTATTCATTAGTTAAACATGGATTCTTCCTTGATAAATATGAGAAATCTATTTTCTAATGCAACATTGATATTCATCTCTTATCTGCTATTCACTTGATAATATCTTCCCTTTATGCATTAAATGCCACTTGTTTTACTTTTCCTTCATCTTTTACAAATTAGTGCTTTGATAAATCCAATATTTTCTTCTTTTTTCTATTGTTCATAGGATGATTTGCATGCAATCCTATTCTCTCTTTACCATGACAAGGTCATTGAAAATTTTCTATCTTTAGAGATGCCCCTTGGTTTTTTATATTCATGAATTTTCTATTGTAAGATCAACACATAAAAAGTACTAGTAAGTCTATTGGTCATGTCAAGTATATTGATCATCATAAATCCTTTTCAACAAATTCCCTGTTTCTTTCCCTTTACTTGGAGCCTTGATTTTACCTTGGCAAAATAAAATTGTAGCACATTCATGATTTCTTTGCTATGAATCAATGAAACATATTTTCTTAATGCTATTCAATACATTGTAATGATCTTATGAATTCTAATGTTCCTTCTCAAAAGTTATTAATCTCCATTGTGAACCATTATTCATATTGTCCTAATAATTAGATTGCAACTGATGTTGTTATTGACAATTTATTCCTTTGGATATAATTCAGCTATATGGATGAGACTCTATGCTCACCATTTATATTCATATATTAAAAAACATTGTAATCAACATCTATGCATTCCAATTTGACTGTCTCACATTGTAATTTTGAATACTGGCAGCATACCTATATTCTTTAGATTTCTTTGTAAATTGAAATCAATTGTGCACATCATGTTTTTCTTATTCATACTTGTCATTGATGTTGTTCTCATAACATTTGAATATTCTTCTAACATTGCTTAAACATAACTTCTCTTTAACTAATTCACATCACTATGATTTTATGGCATGTTTGGTAATCTTCTGGTATCATTGTTTTATACTATATTCCTTTTAGATTTGTAACATTACATGTTGTCCCTTTAGTAGTAATATTGTCATTGTAATCAATCTTGTAGCATGACCTTTATAGTCAATGAAACTACTGAGATGATAATGACTCAAATGAAACCATTGGCTGGTTTTTTGAAGTAACATTCTTTTTCTTCCGAGCTTAAGATTCTTTACAAACTTGAAGACAACTGAGACAAGATAGAGATGTGAAAAACAACGAGATAGCTATTGGTATACTACTTCAAGAACACAAATAATGTGGCCTACCTCCTCATTTTGATTAGCAATGTGGCTACCTAGATGTGTGTAAACAAGTTGAGAATGAATTTCCTCTATTGATGCCTCATGATTGGGTGCAAACTTAACTTCTATTTCCCCGTTTGCCTCCATTCTAGATAGATTTCTTATAGGATATCCTTATGAGATGACAAAGTTCATGGAAAGAATTTTGGTTCCATCTTTATGATCTGCTAGTCCATCATCCTGCTATTTTTAATTTGATGTATTTAATGCTTATTTTGGAGCTATGACCTCTAACACTTCCTCTTAATATTGTTCTTGAATTACCTCTCCAATAGTTGTTGTTGTAACCTCCAAATCTGAACAAAATGCTTCTTCTACATCCCAAAATAGTGCAGGAGCACCTTGTCAAGTTCAAGCCTCCATGAGTTAATTTTGGTTTCTTAGCTTAAACTTTATAATTTAATCATGTAATAAGGTCTAAAATACCATATTAAACTTTTTATTATTGGTTTGGAGTCTTAGAGTGTCATTTGTCAAATAATGTAAAAGTTTTCAATTCTTACAAAATTGTCATATTGTGAAATGCAAAGAATGGGAATGTGAAGGGTCATGGTCAGTTGGAATTCAAAAGATTTGGTTGTAATTGTTGAAACACGATGTAAAAGTATTTAAAATACCTTGTCATATGGTCGAGCCAAAGTGGTTGTGGGTTTTTGAACATGAAATGAATCCAAAATAACACTAATGTCTGCAAATTCTAACATTTTTCACAATTTAAGGCCCATGTACAACCTTGTACTTTATAGTAAGGTCGTGAAAATTGTTTTAAAATTTAGATAATGATATTACCTTTCAAATTATTTTTGTTTGAGTAAATTTCATCACAATTTACAAAAGTTATGATAAAAGCAGTGATTGCCACTGTTAGATTTTCACTGTGAAACAAAAAGTAATTTGATTCGTACAACCTCGTATGGTATAGTATGAGTGTAAAGCCTATATGGTTTGAAATATACATTTTTATTGCATATGTTTTTAATTCTTACCAGTCCTTAAGATAAGATTGTTTGATTGGTTTAATAAATCAATCTTTGTAACAACCATGTAAGGAAACTAGGGTAATAGTGAGTAAACAACCAATTTTTGAGGCATTCCATACAAAAAAACCTACTCTAGTTCTGATAAATGTTGTATAAAGTCCAAATTGGTATCCAAAAGTGGTCTTTGACCCTAAAGGTTGGTTATACATAAAATTTTATGCCCAAAAAACTCAATATGTTATACTAATTAGACCTTAGAGCAACGTTACCAGTCAATTATATAAGAGTATGTTCCAAAGTAACCCCTTCCAAGTTTTTGATATGTTTAAGAGGCCAAAATTTTTATTTGAATTAGTGATTGGTTTGGGGAGATCATCTGGTAGGGCTACTAGGAAATCAGGCCTATTGAGCGAGGTGTTAAGTAAGTTGGGAGAATATAAGTCTTGTGAGCCATTGTGGGGTTGAACATGGTGTTTCCACATGGTATAAGATGTCTCTAATGTTGTATGTAAACCTTGAAGTGATAATGCATGATTTGGTGTCTTGAAGCCTTGTAGCCTTATGAAGATCATGATAAGAAGAAGAGAGTTTAGTGAAAAGAGGAATTAGCCCATTTATGTGAAACATGTCTTACTTATGTTGAGTTGAACCCCTTATCTGCATCACAAAACAACTCTTTTGTCATCAAATATGGACAAAATGCTTCTTATGCATCCCAAAACAACCCTTTAACCACAAAATCTGAACAAAATGCTTCCATTTCCTTTTGAGTCCTTTGCGTAATAGGGATGATTTTTACCTCATTGCAGCTTTGTCCAAGGTTTAATGAGATATCAAAAATATCTTCTTGAAGTACAAGTTTTGATTCAGGGGTTTGTTCACAAGCTTTTAATTTTTCAAGGTGTGGCCTATCATCAATATTTGAACAAAAATCATCTTTTATGGAGGCAAAATCTTCAATTTTATTCATTTCTTCTTTTGTTTCATGAAAGACAAGTGTCCTGTCCAAATCTTCTTAATGTTTTGTACTTGTCCCTAGAGTTAGTATGGGCATATTCTCTTCATTTTCATTGACATAATTAGGAAGTTCAACAAATAAATTAGTCACTATCTCATCATCAAAAACTTGTTCAACATACCTATCCTCTTATACCTGTTAGTAATAACTGAGAGGGGGGGGGGTGAATCAGTGGCCTAAAAAATTAATTCTTAAATCAACCCTTCAAACTTATAACCACAAATTATGTCTCAAGTTATCTTTTGTCCTACAAGATGAATGACATGAAATACTTATATCAATTTACTATTTGTCGGATTGCTTTGTTAAACCTTCTTCTGTATGTTTACTGATAAGCAGTTAACTATTTACCGAAACACTGTAAATATGTAGAGTATACCGATAAATCCAGAAACGCACATGTGAAATGTAAAACAGTAAAGTGATAAACCATAAACACATAACACAAGGATTTTAACGTGGAAACCCTGTTAAGAGAAAAACCACTGGGACTGGTACCCCAAATTTTCACTCTTCTAAAGTATGCCCTATTAAGAGCCAACCCTATTAAAGGTTACAAACACACTATTAGGTGTGAACTTGTTAGAGGATTTAGAAATATTTTGTTAACTAGTATCTGGAATCTAATGCTACCATCCTTGATCAAACACTCACTTGGCCTGTCAATAGGTATCGGGCATATCCAATCCTACTTTTGTGATCAAAATTTTTGATACTCCTTGGGATGTTTCTCAATTGAAAAAGACTTTTAAGTCCTCCTCGGTTAAGAGGCTTATATTCTTCAATGGTTAAAATGAAACACTAATGATTTATTCATACATACAACTCAATTGTAGATTTACAGATCTATTGTAGGTCCATTATTTCACTGATCAATATAATCAAATATATACCTTTGCTCCACACTTGTTCTACTCTATGATGCTTGTCTCACTTTTCGTCGGTGTCTGCAGAATGTAGCTCTTCCTTTAGCTTGTTGATCAGGATTGAAATGAAGACTTTCTTCTCCTTCAGATTTCCTTTAGCATCTTTCCTCTTCTCTTGTTCACCCCCCACACACAATTTGTAATGAATTGGGTTTGTCTCTTATAGACATTATTTCCTCTTTTCTTGGCTTTCTTGATCTTGGCATGTTCAACCATCTTTGCCAATAGATTTAAATCAAATATCTAGTATGATCTCATAGAGATCTTCTTGCCAACTGGACAAAGCAACTTTAAATCAATTACTTATCTCCGGCTTTATCTAGATGATTAAAACAATGATAAGTATCTATGAACTCTATCTTTAGCTTCTTGACAGCTAAGAATTTTGTCATTTTCTGAACTCTCTATTCTGTCGGTCAACACTTCAGTTAGTCATTGGTGATAACTGACTGTTCCGTCGATGTGACTTCAGTTGTCATCAGGATCTCCATCCTTGTCTTCTCCGTCGGGCAACACTGCATTTTCTTCCGTCGGGTTACTCTGTGTTTGCTCGTCGGGCAACACTGTAACTTTGCTCATTGGTAATGCTGTTCATTTCCTCATCGAGAAACATTGTGACTCTATTCTTTTACTCTGATCATCAGGTGCACTCCATCAGTGTATACAATCACTTAATGAATACTTGACTTGTATGCATTACTGATTAGCATAGCCTTGATTCATGTGTTATTTTAAGTCTTTGGCAGTATCACAATGAACATACATATTATATCAAGTTGACATCAATGACAATACAATACATTAACTGATTTAATGCCTTGCATGATCATCAACTTAACATCTTCAAACATTCAATTAGTTACATGTCATCAATCTCTCCCTTTGGCATTGATGGCAACATACTACATTATCATACTATACTATTGCTAATACAATATGAAATATATAGTTTCATCAAGCTTTTATAATGTAACTCATTACAAATGTCTAGCTATCAGTAAGCTCAAATAGCTTTGATTTAATTCTTATAGCTTTATCTTTGTCTTCAATCCCTTCACTGGATGGATGTAGAATCTTTCTTTCTCTGATGTGTTATCCTCCTGTGTCAAACTCTCTCCCTTTTACTGTTCTCCTTTCTTTTAATGTTTTCTCTCCCTTTCTATTTTCTCTCCCTTTCTGGTTACTTCTCTTTGATGGATATGATCTCTTCCTTGGAGGATAATGGATAAAATCTCTCCCTTTATCAATATGATAATGATATATTTCTCTCCCTTTGACATTAATTCCAAACATCTTATCTTTTCAAACAAGCTTTTGACAGTTATGTCAAGTGGATCCCTTCTATCCATAATATATTCCTTGAATTTCCCAATTTATCGATAATATCTCTATTGCTCAGAGTAGATAAATACCTTGTTGTGTATAGATTTATCTTTGAAGTCCATCTCTCTACTTGCATCAACATGAATGATATTATGATAATATGTAGGCTGATGCAGCCTTCTAGTCAGCTTACTGACCAGTAGACAAGGGTACGACCCCTAGTCTCTTTCTCAAGTACTCAAATGCATCCTTGGGTAGTGGCTTGGTGAAGATATTGGCCAATTGTTCCTTTGATTGCACATACTCAAGTATCACCTCCTTTTCTTGAACTTGTTCTCTTACATAATGATACTTGATGGCAATATGCTTTGTTTTAGCATGCATTACTGGATTTTTGGAAATGTTTATTGCACTTGTATTGTCACAATAGATAACTACTGGCTCCAAAATTTTCATATGCATACCTTCCAGTAACTGTTTGATCCATGCAATATTTGAGCAGTTTGCAGTAGCAACAACATACTCTGCCTCTGTAATAGATTGTGAGATGCATCCTTGTTTCTTGCTGATCCATGTGACAAGTCTATCACCCATGAAGAATGCTCCTCCAGTTGTTCTCTTTCGGTCATCAAGATTTCTAGCCCAATCAGTGTCGGTAAAGACTTTAAGTTGAAATTTGCCTTCTCTTTTGTACCATAAGCCATATTCCTTGGTATTCTTCAGATATCTTAGAATTGTTTTCATGGCAGTCATATGTGAGTCCCTGGGATTAGCAGAAAATATAGCAAATATTCCTACTGCATGTGCAATATCTGGTCTAGTATGCACAACATACATGAGTTTTCCAATCATAGATCTATACAAAGTCTGATTTACCTCTAATGACTTGTCCTCCTTTGTCAGTTTGCATCCAGTTGCCATCGGTGTTCCAACTAGTTTGGACTCTTCCATCTTGAAATTTTCAGTACTTCTTTGATGTACTTGGATTGTGTAATGAAAATACCTTCATCTTGTTGCATGATCTGCAGATCAAGAAAGAACTTGATCTCTCCAAACATAGACATCTCAAACTCTTTGCTCATTTCATTTGCAAATGATTTACATAGCATATCATTGCCTCCAAATATGATGTCATCAACAAATATCTCAATAATCAAAATGTTAGCATAAATATCTTCCTTCAAGTAAAGATTATTGTTTTCACTAGTCCTTACAAATCCAATACTTATAAGATAGGAATGAAGTATTTCATACCAGGCTTGGGGTGCTTGTTTCAATCCATACAGGGCTTTGTGAAGTCTACATACCATGTCCCTCTTGTCTGGATCAACAAACCCTTATGGTTGTTCAATGTATACCTCTTCTTCAAGTATTCCATTTAGAAATGCAGACTTGTCATCCATTTGATATACCTTGAATCCTTTATATGTAGCATAAGCAAGAAATATCCTTACTCCTTCTAGCCTAGCAATGGGTGCAAAGGTCTCTCCATAGTCAATTCCTTCTTCTTGTGCATACCCCTTGTATACTAGTCTTTCTTTATTTCTTGTGACTTATGCATTCTCATTCAGCTTATTCCTGAATATCTATTTTCTACCAATGATATTCTCGTCATTTGGTCTTGGTACAAGTGTCCATGTGTTTTTTTTCTCTATCTGTTCAATCTCTTCATTCATAGCACTTATCCATTCATCATTATCTAGTGCAATATTGACAGATTTGGGCTCATAATCACAAATAAGACATCTTGTATTTAGAGATTTACTTCTGGTTCTCATACCAGCCTTCTTGTCTCCAATGATCTGGTTTTGTGGATGGTTCCTTCTGACATATATTACAAGTAAAGGTTCAACTCTTTGTCTATCAGCTTGATCATCATTTTGTTCTTCATTTTATTCTCCATCAATTTGTGCATCATCTTGAGCAATATTTTGATTGTCGATATTTTCAACTTGATGCTCAGGTGCAATGATCTGTTGCTCGAGAGATCTACATTGTTGGTAGGGTAGAGTTTCAGGTTCCTCGTTGTAAGTGAACCTATTGTAGTCCTCTGGTTCTTTAGTGCTTTCCTTTTCATTCTTCTCTGCAAATTCATTTATCTTTACATTTGCACTTTCAACAATTTTGTTAGAGGCTTTTTTTAGACATTTATAAGCCTTTCTCTTGGTAGAATACCCTAGAAAAATTCCTTCTTCACTCTTGGAATCAAGTTTTCCATTTCTATCATCTTTTAAGATATAACATTGACTGCCAAAATTTTTGAAATAACTTACATTGGGTGTGTATCCATACCATAGCTCATAAGGTGTCTTTTTGGTGTCTTTCTTTAATTATACTTTGTTTAATGTGTAAACAAAAGTACTGACAACTTCCCTCCAAAAGATTTGGGTGATGCCTTTCTCTATCATCAATGTCCATGCACAATCAACTATGGATCTATTCCTTCTTTCAACAATTCCATTATGTTGTGGTATTCTCGGTGCATAGACCTGTCTTTTGATTCCATGCTCATTAAAAAAATTAGTGAATTCATCTTATGTAAATTCCCCTCCTCTATTTGACCTTAAGCATTTTAACTCCTTACCACTTTGCTTCTCAACCATTGCTTTATACCATTTAAACATCTTAAATGCTTCTAATTTATCTTTTAGAAACATGACTGTCATCATTCTAGAGTAATCATCAACAAAGAGAATAAAATATCTATCTCCATAATAAATCTTTGTCCTCATAGGTC
>MU223262.1:1752973-1770042 GCA_018584345.1 Thuja plicata
AACATCTTAAATGCTTCTAATTTATCTTTTAGAAACATGACTGTCATCATTCTAGAGTAATCATCAACAAAGAGAATAAAATATCTATCTCCATAATAAATCTTTGTCCTCATAGGTCCACATAAATCAGTATGGACTAATTCTATAATTGCATCAAATGTATGGGTTTTGCTTTTAAAACTAGACTTTGTCATTTTACCTTTTTGACAATTCTTACACATGATGTTGTCAGGCTTGGTTATTGTCAGTAAGCCTTTGGCATTTCTCTTTTTACTAATCTTTATCATGTTGTCAAAATTCACATGACATAATCTTTTGTGCCACAACCAAATGTCTTCATTTGTAGCAATCAAACAAGTGGAGTCAGTATCATTCAGATAGAATAAGTTACCTTTTGTCTGCTCACCGGTACCAATCAGATTTCCTGATTTATTGAAGATCTTTTCCTTCTTATTTTCAAATGCTACTTTGTGACCTGAATTATTCAACTGAGAAACACTCAAGAGATTATAATTCAATCCATTTACCCAATAAACATTTTCACATTTTATCTGGTTATTCAACATTATTGTTCCTCTACCTTCAAATGGACAAGGTGTGTCATTACCCATTCTTACTGAACCACCTTTATAGTATTCAAAAGTCTCAAACTTTTTCCTATCATCGGTCATATGGTGAGTGCATCCACTATCTATGATCTGAACATCATTTTTACTAACTTTAGATATGAGAGTTGTTTCTACATACCTTTCTTCATCATCATCTGAATCATCCTTTACAACCACAAACACCATCTCGATGTCTTCATCAGATTCGATGTCAGTATCATCATCTTTGAATTTTGCTAGGTAAATGGCCTTCTTTCCTTTGTCCTTATAGTCTTGGGTATCTCTTCTTTCTGATTGTCGGTAGCTTCTGTAATCACCTCTGTCAGACTTCTTTTCAGACGATCTATCATTACTTCTGTCATCTTTTCTTCTATTAGTACATCTTGCAACAAAGTGTCCAATCTCTTTGCAATTAAAACAAACAAGTGGTAATTTACCTTTGCCTCTTTGCATTCTTCTAGCCATAAGTGCTTCAATTTCATCAAGATTGTCTTCTTCACTTTCACTATCGCTATCTTTTCTCATAGTATTTTTGTGACTTGATTTACTTATTCTCATAGAAGTTTTGAATGTGGACTCTATATTTGGTAAGACACTATTATCAAATTTATTCATCTCAAATGAAATTAGTCTTCCAATCAAACTATCTAGAGTAACATTTCTATTTTCTACTACTCTCATTTCTTGAATGACAGATACTCTAATAGAATAAGTAGGTAGGAAGGTTCTTAGAATTTTACTTACCACTGTATCTTCTCCGAGTACACCTCCAACTCCTCAGATAGCATTGACTACCTCTTTGATTCTTTTGTCGTACTGAGTGATGTTTTCACCTTCTTTCATTTTGAGATCATCAAACTTTCCTTTAAGGATTTCTGCCTTGGCTCTCAAAACATTTTTATCACCACCATGTACAAGCTTCAATTTTTCCCACATCTGCTTTGCAGTTTTGTAGGTTTTGACATCTTCAAATTCAACACCGGAGAGTGAGGAAGCAAGTTCTATCATCATGTCATTGTGTTCATGCTTCTCTCTCATTTTTTCAATTGTTGGTGCTCCCGTGGGCAACACATATTCAATATCTAAGTATTGAGTAACATCATTACCAATACCTGATAAGTGGAGTTTTATTCTGCTCTGCCATGAAGCAAAATTGTCTTTGTTCAACTTGGGCACATCTTGTCTGTTCATCTTGTGATCTTTAGCTTAGGTCTTGAAACCTTCCTTTCTAAGCACACAAGCTCTGATACAAATTTTTAGTAATAACTAAGAGGGGGGGGGTGAATCAGTGACCTGAAAAATTAATTCTTAAATCAACCCTTCAAACTTATAACCACAAATTATGTCTCAAGTTATCTTCTGTCCTACAAGATGAATGCCATGAAATAATTATATCAATTTACTACTTGTCAGATTGCTTTGTTAAACCTTATTCTGTATGTTTACCGATAAGCAGTTAACTATTTACCGAAACACAGTAAATATGTAGAGTATATCGATAAATCCAAAAATGCATATGTGAAATGTAAAACAGTAAAGTGATAAACCATAAACAAATAACACAAGGATTTTAATGTGGAAACCCTGTTAAGGGAAAAACCACTGGGACCGACACCCCAAATTTTCACTCTTCTTAAGTGAGCCCTGTTAAGAGCCAACCCTGTTAAAGGTTACAAACACACTGTTAGGTGTGACCTTGTTAGAGGATTTAGAAATAGTTTTTCAACTAGTATCTGGCATCTAATGGTACCATCCTTGATCAAACACTCACTTGGCCTATCAATAGGTATCGGGCATATCCAGTGCTACTTTTGTGATCAAAATTTTTGATACTCCTTGGGATGTATCTCAATTGAAAAAGACTTTTAAGTCCTGCTCAGTTAAGAGGCTTATATGCTTCAATGGTTAAACTAAAACACTAATGATATGTTCATACATACAACTCAATTGCAGATTTTTAGATCTATTGTAGGTCCATTGATTCACTGATCAATATAATCAAATATATACCTTTGCTCTACACGTGTTCCACTCTATGATGCTTGTCTCACTGTTCGTCGGTGTCTGCAGAATGTAGCTCTTCCTTTAGCTTTTTGATCAGGAATAAAATGAAGACTTTCTTCTCCTTTAGATTTCCTTTAGCATCTTTCCTCTTCTCTTGTTCACCCCACACACACAATTCATACTGAATTGGGTTTGTCTGTCATAGACATGATTTCCTCTTTTCTTGGCTTTCTTGATCTTGGCGTGTTCAACAATCTTTGCCAACAGATTTAAAGCAAATCTCCAGTCTGATCTTGTAGAGATCTTCTTGCCAACTGGACAAAGCAACTTTAAATCAATTACTTATCTCTGACTTTATCTAGATGATTAAAACAATGATAAGTATCCGTAAACTCTATCTTTAGCTTCTTGACAGCTAAGCATTTTGTCATTTTCTGAACTCTTTTTTCTGTCGGTCAACACTTGAGTTTGTCATCGGTGATAACTGACTGTTCCATCGGTGTGACTTTAGTTGTCATCGGGATCTCCATCCTTGTATTCTCCGTCGGGCAACACTTCATTTCCTTCCATCGGGTTACTTTGTGTTTTGCTCGTTGGGAAACACTGTAACTTTGCTCGTCGATAATGCTGTTCATTTCCTCGTTGGGAAACACTGTGACTCTGTTCTTTAACTCTGAGCATCGGGTGCACTCCATCAGTGTATACAGTCACTTAGTGAATACTTGACTTGTATGCATTATTGATTAGCATAGCCTTGATTCATGTGTTATTTTAAGTCTTTGGCAGTATCAGAATGACCATACAGATTATATCAAGTTGACATCAATGACACTACAATACATTAACTGATTTAATGCCTTGCATGATCATCAACTTAACATCTTCAAACATTCAATCAGTTACATGTCATCAAAACCTATGGTAGAAAATCTAATTTATCTTTCTCGATATCTTGCATAGTCATAACAACATGTAAATAAATTATCTCTGACTCTTCAAACATTTCCTCTTGTTCTACAACTTGAGAAACCAAAATATCATTGGGTTATTGAGGTTACACTAGGTTTGGGGAAGGCTTCTCTTGAGGTTTTGAAAATCGAATGGGTTCCTCATAAGGTTTTACTTGCTCAACAATAGGTTCTTGTACTATAAAAGTCTCTCTCAAACTTGGGAAAACAAACATTTAAGGATCTTTATTTACAATCTCTTGAAATGAGGGATCACTCCTAAAACTTGGAATTTCAAATCTGAGAGGTTCAGGAGACTCACCTTGCAAGAAAATTGGAATCTTATCTTTGGAAGCCTCTTGTTTGGAAAGTTTTAATCCCATCTCTACATATTTGACTGCAATCTATCATTCTAGATTCTCTTCAAACTGCCTCTTTTGCATCTCATATTATTGTTCTTTTGTTGGCAATGCTTGTCCCCTTGGCAAAATCTAAATATTTTGTGCTCGTGGAGTAAAAAACATGCCTTGTTTACCTATAATTGGTTGTATCTTAGAAAATAATGGCATTGGAGACCTTGGGGCTATACTACCAGCTTGGATTAGGCATTATTCTAAAGTAGTTATGGACATACAATTGTCTTGTGCATGCTAATGTTATCATATTACTGTCATGCTGTAACAACACTTTGTTTAATAGAATTATACTTTAATTTTCTACATCAGAGTTAAGATTTGGGAAAACTCATCCAAGGGGGCCCACTTGGTGAGAATTCCACTCATTTGGTTCAGTAGTTACTTTTCTATTCAATAATTAGTTTCATTTTTATCAGCTGACCATTTTTGCAGCTATTAAAACTATGTTTTGTGACTGTTACTACAGCCATTGGAACTTTGTTATGTGACTATTCCTGCAACCATTACAATTTTGTCCTATGACTGTTCCTACAACCATTGGAACTCTGTTATGTGAGTGTTCATGCAACCATTGAGGCTATGTTCTGTGAGTGTTCCTACAACCATTAGAACTCTATTATGTGACTATTCTTGCAACTATTGAAACTCTATGATTTTTCCTATAGCCAAGGCATAATAGAGTAACTTCTTGTTTGTTTTCTAAGAACTACATTTCTATTATCTATTTGAATCTAGTTTAGTTGTTGATTCATGTAATATAATTATGATTAAGCCATTGGATCTTCCTCGTTTGTACCTTTCTTATATGTTATGCTCACTGAATCTTGAAACCAAAAGTACAGAGTCACCAGATATGAATTTATTTACTTCTTGAAGGTTGTTGTTCATACCAAAAAAACAATATAAATTCAAAGTTCTTTTGATATGAGAAGCAGTACAGGGTCCCATTGAACATGTATTTCCTTTATGATTTTGCCTGTATTATTAATATTTTTTTATTAGGCAATAAATTAAGCTATCATTTAATAAATATTTTATATGTAAAGGTCATGTAAAAATTAGAAAGGAAAAGAACTAAAACCCACTGGGAACTTAGTGAAAAGAATATATTATTTTAAATTCAAAGCCAAAAAAATACTTTCAATAGCCAACCACATTAGGGTAAAAACCCTAAACTCACACAACCTTTCCTTATTTTTATTTTACATTTTACTATGTGTTGAGAGCCACCATGGATGGATTAGGGTTTTTCGGTTCTTGGAAGATGTTTCTATGTGATTCCATGAACATTTTCTTACAACTTCAGACCGTGACACTACAAGTACCTAAGCTTTGTCTCTCAAAAAATAAAGAAAAATGTCTTTATTTCTCTATTTATTTGGTATTTTATAGCCATGGCTTTTATTTGATATTATGTAAATTTGAAAGGTCCTATCCATTCATTTTCTCCATGGTTGAGCTTGAGGGTTTTCTTGTAAGCAATACTTGAAACACCTATATCTCATGTACAAAATAATAAAAACATTCTTCTATATATTTCCACTTGGTGTTTACTTACATTTTCCTCTAAATTTTTCTAATGGAACTCCATACATACATGTTACAGCCTTCCATGTTGAAAACCCTCTATAAGTTGTGGATCACGATGTTCCTTTAATGCGTGATAAGGGTTTACATTCCTTGTTCTGTAGCTTATATCTTGATATGGCATTTGAAAAAGTGGAAATATTTGATTTTCTCATTGTTTATCATTACATGTTTTGATCATCATCTCTAGGACTGTTATGTTTGCATTCACATGATACAACAACATTACCACCCTTTACATTTGTTGATTTCTTTTCTAAATGTCGTTTCTTCACCATATTTTTATTTTGATAAAGAACTTGTTGTAGATAGTGATAAGGTATGTACTAGTGAAGATTCCTCACAAACCACAAATTGGGTTTTCATGAAATTTATTGGGTTTCTTCATTTTAGAGATTTCTAATTTCTGTGAAAATTTTAGAGAAATTCAATTTACGGATTTTTAGATATGATTGAATCAACGTGACTACATTTTCATTCTCTAGCACTATTTCTCTATATCATATATATATTTTTATTGTTTTATAACAATTAATGCACCATTGTTTTATCCTTCCATAGACTATACACCCCCTACTTTTTCATTCCTTCATGGATAAATAACTCTATTGGCCATGACATTTGTGTTTGTTGAAGATACATATCACTGTCAACACATGGAAATATTTTTTATACTATTGAAAACAACACCTTGATAGTGGAATACTTGCATTGTTGATTAAATACTTAGGAATTTTGCAGTTGAAATGACTGTTATGAAATTCATGTACCTTTATTTTGAATGCTACATTCTATCTTGATTGATTGTTATTTTTTATTTAACCCTTATAACAACATTGAAATTGATATTGGCATTGATGATCACTTTATTTGTTGTCCTTTTGACTCCAACTTTGTTCCTGGAGTTGTAAGTTGTCTTCCTGTAGTAGTACACTCATCCTATAGCATGATTTTTGTTTTGCATATCCTATAACTATCTGTTATTGTTCTATTCCTTTTCATTTAATAGAATGTTGATCTCTACCCTTGTGGGAGCCCATTTTACCCCACATGCTATAATGTGTATGATATCAACTTAGAATATTCAATGATGATCAATACATAAGCTGATATTATGCCCTTTCCTCCTATAAGTGAGCTTGTACCAACACCATCTCACTAAGAATCCCATATGGTTTTAAAGACATAGGTGAACCTTGTCGAGAACAAAGCCTCCAAACCTAGATTGAGAACCATTAGCGTGGGTATCAAATCCAGTAACGGGAGGCATGGCTAGTTGATTGAGACCAAAAAAGGTTGCACAATAATATAATAGTAGGGATAGCCCTAGGTTTACCTTTGGCATCCTGGTTCCAGATCTTCATAGGCAGAGTACCTTGTTGATATTTGTACCATTTCTCTCTCCCTACAAGTTTTTCTAGATGACGAGGTAACTGGAGCTGAGGATGAAGTTGATGATGCTACTCAATCGTGAGATTTTTCATTCTAGGAAATGGTGGGTCCTACATCTTTTTTTTTTGCTTCACTCTCTTATACATGTATTCATTTTATAATGTATCTTTCCAGTTAGTCCCACGGCTTGTGTGGGATTTGTACCTTACTATTTATAAATAAAAAAAACAACTTTTGATGAAAATAATTGTATAGTTTTCTACTGTAAAACATTACCATAAAAAATGATTTTTTATTTTTATCAACATTTATTTTTAATAATAATATTTAATCAAAAACCAAATATATACATTGTTAATTTGTATGGATGTCCATTTCCCTAAAAAAAATTATAAATATATTGGATGTCCATTTCCTTAAAAAAATCTTTATAAATGTTATCCTATAAAATATTTCAAATGCAATATTACTTACTCGTATCATGATATATTTATCTAATTAAATTGAAATAAAATATATTAAATTAATAAGTGGAAGCAAAACAAGAAGAATTTTTAGAATAAAAAAATGAAGCAACAATGGAAGCCAAACTACAAGAAAAGCAGAAGAAATCTTGGAAGCAAAACTTGGCGTTATCTTGGATGCAATTCAGGTAGAAAATAAAGAAGTAATGATGGAAGCAACTTTAGAAGCAACAAAAGATGCAATAAAAGAAGCAAAAGTGAAAGCAAATCTAAATGCAACAAGCGACGCTATATTAGAAGAAAAATTGGAAGAAAAACTAGAAGCAAAGTTGGAAGCAAAACTAGAATTAAAAATGGAAGCAAAATCAGAAGAAAACTTGGAAGTAAACCTGAAAGAAACACAAGAAGCAAAATTGGAGGCCAAACTAGAAGCAACAAAGGACCCCATAATGGAAGCAAAATTGGAGGCAAAAAATGACATCATAATGGAAGAAAAACCAGGCGTCAATTTGGAAGCCAAAAAAGAAGCTATTTTCAATGTCATACAAGAGGCGAAATAGGAAGCAAAAATTTCCAGTGGAAAATAGAACACAACATATGGTGCAAAAAATGTTGATAAACTCAGAGCAAAAGATGGCAAAAAATTTGACGCAAAAAATGGCGCTGAAGATAAGATGCAGTTTAACATTGAGTTTTGCACTGACAAAATTGCTCATTTCAGACACAAAAATGCACTAAAACTTGGTGCTAATTGTTTTTTTGTTGTAGTGAATCAAGTTCCTATCAATCAAGCCGCTTCCACTTTGTCACCTCCTAATTATTTTGACCCATCCATGTTGTCTAAAGTATCCTCTCCATCCCCTCTATTCGCTTCCCTATCTGAGCTCAAGATCAGTGTCCAAGACAAAGGCTATATAGAGTACACATATGTGGATTCCTCTCGTGTGGGAAAATTTCTTATCTCCCCACGTATGGGAAACCAAGAAAGCCACTAAAGCACAAGCAAAAACTCATTTTTTTCTATGGACCACCTACATTCTTTACCAGGTGAGGGAAACTTAATGATGAATCCATTGAACAAAATATGTCAGGGTAAGTGCACCAAGATAGTGTGCAAAAAGGGGGGTATAGGTGGTCACTTTTTCCTGAAATTAGGTAAACCTGAACTTCGAAGAGAAATTTGAGGCTCATGCACTCAAAATTAGGAGGTGTACGAAAAATAAGAATTGTATTACTCTGAATCTAGTTTCTAAACTAGTAATTTTTTAAAAAATGTATAAGATTAAGAGGGTCAAACCCATCACGCACAAAAAATTGTTCCTAATTTTTTCTGAAAAAACATAACATAGTTATTTTCATGCACTTCACAAAAGAAATTGTTAGATTTAGTATTTTGCAAAACCCTTTGGTTTGAAGATAGGTAAGAGTGAGATCTAGAAGTTGTGTATTTTTTTATAATTTTCTGTTGAGTACTTTTTTTAATGATTTTTTGAAGTGACCGCATCTTGAAAATTTGGTACATGTTCATGTGTTGGGCATAACTTGCATCAAAATAATTGAAAATGCAAACTTTAAAAAAAAAAGTGTATAGAATCAAATCTAGAACAATAATATGTAATTTCTTTTGAATTTGGTCAAGTAGATAAAAAATGATTAAGAAAATGGTAGACATATATCTCTAAGGAATATCAAGACACTGGTAAAGAAAATTAGCTTAGTATGTGTTGTCATGCTTCGCACTCCCCAGAAATTTTAGTTCTAAGTCTTGAGAAGGGAAGTCTATACCTTAGTTTTTGAACCCAAAAAAAGAGTTCATCATGGTTGAGTTGTTTCAAAAGGAGTTCATAATGGTTGACAAAGTTCGATAAAGTTCGTATAAGTTTAATGAGTTCATTAGTCTTTGTCATCTTGGTAAAAAATGTTAATTCCACAAGGATCAATCCTTGAAGTCATTGAAATCCTTGAACTCATTGAACCTAAATGAACCTGGATGAACCATTTTCTCCCCAAGTTCATTCGGTTCATTAAGGTTCAAGGTTCAAACACTATTTTCCCCACCAACCTGTCACACGAGTCCGAGTCAACACGATTTCATTTTGTTTCATTGTCTTGGGATGTGCACACATTTATAAAGGTTGTGAATCTAATGAACAACATTTTGATAGGTCCAATGAGTTCTTTTGATACAAGATAGTATGTGAACCTTTCAAAAAGGTTATTTTTAATGATGAGTTTAGCAGTGGCTGCCACAATTTTTGAGGGGAATATTCACATGGTCTCATAGTAATTATGAGTTAAATGAGGTGGCAAAGGTGGATGGAATTATTAAAGGATGATATTACGTCATGACGTGATGGGTAATAAATTTTCACATTGTGATGAATGTATTTTCATCATTAATTGCCACGGGTTGACATATCTATAATGACCTAAAAATGGTCATCTAAACCCTAGACCCCGAGTCTCGATCTCCTATCAAGAAAACCCTAATATTTATCATCCTAAGCCCTAAACCTAAAGGCAATTTATCATCTTCAGTCTGATCTGACCTAAACCCTAGGTCCTAATCTATCATTGCACTTGATTAATTAATTAATTCCTAAAATC
This sequence comes from Thuja plicata, assembly GCA_018584345.1. Lineage (NCBI taxonomy): Eukaryota > Viridiplantae > Streptophyta > Pinopsida > Cupressales > Cupressaceae > Thuja > Thuja plicata. Next base: position 1,762,999 of record MU223262.1, read on the forward strand.
ACAATACATTGGCAAATATACCTTAAGTTATTTATTTAATTGATATTATAATATATTAATTAAATAAATTGCTAATTGTCAATTAAATACAAAAAGGAATAAATTAATAAAGTTGATTTAAAATGTATTTAAAATCATTTAAATCTTTAAAAATGCATCTTATGTCATCATTTCAGTTGATTGAACATGAAAATAGAAACAAATTTGTCTTGTTCAGTTAACTAATTCTTTTATATTTCTCATTTTGGAAACAAGCTAGTTAACTAAAAAATGATTCTAGAAGTTTCCTAAATGACTAATTAGTCAGTTCAGTGATTGACTCTCACAATCAATCATCTTCCATGCACATGGATTGTGCTTCCTCAATTTGAATCCTGTCTGCTCTTCAACTTTCAATCTAGATAATTTGAGAGAGATTTTCTATAAAAGTGAGCTTCATTTCCTCACAAAGGATCTAAATTTTGATATCACTATTCTGCAAGTTTTCTCATTCAAGCAATCTAGCATATAGTATTTTGAATAATTTTCGTTTGAATTATTTATGCATGGTTTTTAGTTAGATTAGTTTATTTCAAAGCATTCAATTCCACAATCTAGTTCACACTTGGTTTTGGGTTTTAAAATTAATCTAGCTCACATCTCATTTTGGGTTTAAAATATATCTTAATTAGCTTTTAGATTTACAACAAATATGCATTTACATATGCATTTAGATTTACATTTTCACATCATAATAGATTTCAAAACTTTTGTTTAGCACAAGTGTAGTCACTGGATTTTGCGATGACCTGAGAGCAAAATCCAAACTCCTGCATACTAGAAAACAATGAGTCAATTTTGGTTTAATCTGTTGTCCTTTCTTTGATTTCATGTTTCAAATAGATTAGCCATGCAATGAATCATTGAAGTGTGTGTCACAAGTATAAGTGACACATTTTCACACGCACATTTATGGCGCTCACCGTGGGGCAGACAATCAATTTTTGATTCCACATATTCAATTTTTTTTAGAGTTTCAGATTTTCTGTTCTATACACTATCGTACACGCTGTTCATATTTTTGGTTGATATTTTAGAGAATCTGCTCCAATTTTTGGCAGAACATCAAGCTTTCTTTACTATTTTTTTTTCCTGCTTTTAAAATTAAAATATAACATTTAAGTTATATTTTAAATATACTTTCAAGATGTTTGAGATTGGTTTCAGATCTCTAGGAGTTATAATACAAATTCTAGATTTTGGGAGATTTAAAAAAAAAAAAACTTAGCCAAATTTTAGGATTCAACATATGTTACTAACCTTGTTGTTTCAACATGTGTTACCAGCCTAATTTTGTTTTGTTGGTCTTTTGATTCTCTGATTTTGCAGCCTAACTATCTTCTGTAGGATGTTTGACAAATACTTCTACTTTGAAACACTTGTTTGCAGGATGGGTGGCGAAGACTTGAAATATCAGACTAGTGGAAGGGTATTTGCAGGTTGCCTAGATCGTGTTTCAACAAAATATTCTATTTGTTTTTGATAAATTAGGAACCTTGCATGCTAGACATTCTAAAATGAACATGTGTTTTGCATTTTTGAAATGGCAAGAATGTTAGGAGATTATGCTCTCGCCCGTGTGGGATGATCATAAATCCAAAAATGTTGTTGTCATTTATCTGATTGCATGCTTACCTTCTAGAGGGCCTGTCACAATGGGAAAAATTAATCACCTTGTGAGAATGACCCAAGTGAGTACATGCTAACGCCAAGCTACTTAGACTCACTATACTCAAATTGCTTCCTTGAGACCAAAGTCTCGAAAGATGGATGACATTTGAGATTATACTTGGCTCTCATCTAACACAAAGTAGGGCATCTGAGTCTCAATCGTGTTATCATGACTACTTGTGCTAAGGTGATTTGTGGGTTAGCAACCTCAATCACACTTGTACAAACACATAGAATACATCCAAATGAAGATCCTTACTAAACATCATTAGAGTAGTAGCCAAAAACCTTCTATTTGTTGATACGGGCATTGTGAGATGTGCATGCCTAAGAAACTCTCATTTACCCCTTATTTTGAGATAGTATATTCATCAGGATTCTCGGATCTTGAGAAATTTAAAGCTTGGTAGGCCCGAGAAGTGTGTGTCATGGAGGGGAGCCAATATTGCCAAGCTTCTATATGTCTGATTTAAATGGGTATTCTATTGTAAGAGGATTCAAACAAGTATTTTCCTAGACAACCAAATAGGTGTAACAGTTTTCTTGTTGTGATTGTTATCTTATCATACCGTGTTTAACAAATTAAAATATCAACATCAAAATACTAAAAAAATTTGCAAAATAGACACATAAATTAGAAAACTCATACGACCCAACATCCTGACTCGTAGAGTCAGGATCCTATTTCCCTTTGCTCGTACTGTGTGGTGAGAAAACTCGTACGAGATAGTGCATTTTTGAAAAACTGATAGTTTTCATTCTGTCGTATGCAACTTCGTACAGGTAATCTAGTCTCTCGTATTGCCTAGAGGGAATTCTCATATGAGTTTGTATCATTTTTTAGCAGTTTGTCCCAATTTGAACATTTGACTTGGTTTTTGTCGTACCCTAGATATCTTTCCAGATTATGTACTGCATTTTAGGTCCCTGATTAAAAATAGCGAGTTTGTGCTAGTCCTGTCTCCGGTTACAACCTTTTTATTATTCTGACTTTTATTGTCACAAAACCTCGATGTCATCGTGCTAATCCGTAGATCAGTCCATAGCTATTCGATTGTATTTTCTCCGCACTATCCTTATTTTGAGTTGTGAGTATGGGTTCGTTAACCTTGACTTAAGATCAGAGTCTTTGATTCTCCTTCTCAGTTGGAAATATCTTGTTGTCATCCTTATTTGATCTTGGAATTAGTTTACACGTCGGTATTGTTCCAACACTTGTTAGGTGAATCAATCGATTAATGACTATATAGACTAGGAGTTTTTTTGGAACCCTCTGCCAAGAAGAAAAACAATATTTGTAGTTTGAGGTAAACCCTCTTTTCGAGGAATAGTTAAGGACCAAATACAAGTTAGTCTCTCCCTGTGGAAGATCACCGAAATCAAACATGTTGGGAGAAATATGAGGGAGAGATCGGTCTAGGCATAGTAACCATGACGCTAGTGTTAGAGGCACTAATATTTAACACCCTTCGAGTGATTCTGAAGTCGATGAGGCTGAGGTTACCAAATGTATACAAGACAAAGCATTCATCAAGGTAATGAGGGTTGCCATGAATCAGGATAAGGCACAATACTTTCTCGAATTAGCTCAACAAGGAGCCCAACTCCCCCCTCACTATAGGGTTGAGGATATCATCTCCATGAAGGAAGAGACTCCTATGAAAATCATGGCCAAACAACTACAAGCCTTGCAAATTGAGATGCAAGAAATTAAAAAGTTAAAGAAAAAACCAACAAAAAAATTCTCTATGGACGCCATTTGTCCATTTCCTTTTGACAAACCTTTATACTTACCTTTATTTCCACATGGGGTAGAAATTCCTAGATTTGATAAGTATGGTGGTCCTTATGATTCACAAGATCACATTCAATAATTTTGTGCCCTATGTATAGAGTTTATGCATGAGAAGATGTATCTCATGTGTCTCTTTCCCCGAAGTCTAGGTGGTCAAGCTATGGATTGGTTTTCAAATTTTCCCACTGGAATTAAAACTTTTGACGATCTGATGAATTTGTCTCTACCACAGTATTCATATAACATACAACATCATGTATCTATGATCGAGCTATGCAATATTCAACATCAAACGAGAGAACCATTCTTGAATTTTCTTCAGCAATGGAGAAGAGTCTTTTCTAGATATCCATGACTCATTCCTGAGTCTGAAATGATGGATATATTTACCAACACGCTACTCAAAGAGTACAATTACCCCATTTAGATGCAATATATCTCCACTTTTGATCAACTTGTGAAGAGTGCACTGAAGATAGAGACCATGCTTGTCAAGAAGGGTGAGATTACCCTTTCCAAAGAAACCAAATTTAGTTCTAGTTCCAAAGATAAAAGAAAATACTAGAACAAAAACAAGCATGTGGTGAATGATGGAGTATTCAATCACATTTCTCCTCAACCCAAACAAGTAGTCTTCAACTGAATGAGTAGCTCCAAAGACCTAAAAACTTCTGAAAACTCCACGAAAACTCCCTCCAAAGGGGTTAGTAACCTCATAAAATAAAAACCTTGGGTCAAGCGCAAGAGGAACTTTGATCATCTAGGTGAATCTTATGAGTCGACTCTTAAGAGTCTGCTAGAAAACAAACTAATCACATTGCCAGATAACTCCAAACCATAAGAACCATAGATAAAAGCAAAATGGTGGAGAGACAATGATTATTGTGCATTCCATACAAATAAAGGATATACAATGGAGAACTCTAGGAGGCTAAAACATGAGTTTCAAGATCTCATTGACAATGAAACAATTATGGTTGACAATCATGCTACGAATCTCGATCAAAAAGCATTCAAGAATCCTTACCAGAATATTAAAAAGGGGAAAATTCTAACCAAGGTCCTAGGATACACCATATTTATAGCACCCATGATGGTAAATTCATGCACATGATTAAACCAGTCTCTCCTCAGTACTGTAACGTCGTCATTGTCAAAAAGGACAAGAAAGAGTCCATAATAGCCAATGATGTGACCTGAGCGCAAGAAAAGGTTACCTTAGGAGGGGTGGGATCTTCCAACCCTTCCTCATCACCAATCATCCAACAACATCTCTATCTTCTAACTCGACAAGAAAATAATTGGCTGGGTCCACAACGAAGGTATCGAACTCCAAGCAGCTCACATCCTCTCATGTTGCTGACTACAACATCATTAAACAATTGCAAAGAACAAACACCTAGATATTGATCTTTGAATTTCTCAAGATCTCTCTGGCTCACAGAGAGATCTTAGACAAAGCCTTATTAATTGCCAATGTCCCTAAGGACTTGGATCTAGATCGGTTTCAATCTATGATGGGTCATTTAACTTCGCCACACTACCTATCATTTTCGGAAGAAGATGATAACTCTTTGATCCATCTACATAATCTTCCCTTAAACATTGAAGTCATGATCCATAAGCATCCCATCAAATAGTTCTTGATAGATAGAGGCGCATGGTTGAACATTTGTACATACAAGCTAATTGAACAAATGGTATTTTTAGAGTATGCCATTGATCCAAAGAATAAAATCACTATAAAAGCATATGATGAGCAAGATAAATCTTCCAAAGGTCTCGTAACTCTCCATATCAGAGTGGGACCTATTGAAAGAGAGGTCATCTTCCAGGTATTAGATATTTCATTTCCCTACAACATCTTGTTGGGAAGACCCTGGATTCATGAGATGCAATTTGTTCCATCCACCTACCATCAGTGCATCAAGTTTACATTCAATGACGTCAAAGTCAACATTCCTGCAGATACTAGTTATGCATGCAGTGCACTTTGACATGCAGTAGATACTCTCATCCCATATAATATAGAGGCTTAAACTTCAAAGTCAACCAATGACTTAATGAAAGAAATGGAAAAGAAGCTAAAAATAAAGGTTACTTGTATGGGTAGATACATAGTGGAACCAGTTCTATCAATGACATCTCTTCCAACATCACCCAGATCTTATGGGAGACCTTCAAAAGAGATGAAACCATCTCCACAACTAGATAGAGTAATCTATGATGGTGGTTTTGTTGAATAAAATGTACCATTACAAGATGAGAAAGAAGAATAGAGCATGTTGGAATGGCTATATAGAGAGCCTGAGAATAATGAAGTAAAACACTGTGAAATATCCCCATAAATATGTGGAGTGGGGTATGAACTGGCTTGACGAATGGGTTATTCAGGAAAAGGTCCCTCAGATGTAACCAAAATGGACTCCTGAAACCTATCTCTATTAAACATCGACGATCGAGGGACACGACTGGCCTAGGTTTCTTATCAAAGAAGGCACAGAAAGAAAAAGCCTATCTAGACAAAGAAAATAAAAACAACGTCAATTTAGACAAAGAGAAGAAAAACAAACCTAGTTTAGACACAACAAAATAAAGTAGTGACACACCCACTTGCAAGTGGGATAATTCAGATGAGGAAGATGAGTATCCTCATACTATTCCTCCATGTGTCATGTCTCTCCTCTATGACCAAGAAAGACAAACACCATAAATCAATGCTACTAAAGAGCGTATCTCAGGGAAATCACCAGTGGTTCCTGATCAGTCAGACGCCACCACATGTTGACAAGATCCTGAAGCGGTAAATGAGAATTTAACCATAGTAGAGTTCTTATATAGAGTTCACCCAAACTGGGGGGCAATGAGTGGACTTCACTCACGTCCGAGATATGATAGACTATGCTGAAATATATTCTCATGAGTATGAGTTTGATAGTCTGTCACAAGAAAATCAAGACAAGGAGGTGGATACAGTACAATATGTAACTCCATTTGAGGTAGGTAAAGGTTCAGGGTCTAGATCTGACAAGTTAGGACCTATAATCCCTGACATGGGCTTTGATGAGCTCATTAGGGCTCTAACTAATTGTATACACTAAAACATGGCTTCACTAATTAATTAATTTAAATATTTATTTTTTAATTAATATTGACTTGATGAATTAATTAAATATTTATTATTTAATTAATATTTACTTCTATTTATTAAGTAAATTATTTAATTTATTTCACTATAGTCTATTCTTCTTATCTTAAGTCTTCTAAATTAGTTTCATAAAAGTGATCAATTACACAATCACTAAATATGACTAAGTCTCCTAGTCTACCTCATAGACCTAGTAACTTGACACATCACCTTGGCTAAAATAAATAATTATTATTAATTATTAATAAATCATTATCCTCACTGACACATGTCCTATTCTTAAGGGCTATGTGGCCTCATAAGACTTGGTCTCATGACCACATGTCTTCCCCTACACTAAGTCAAGAAGCAATCCCTATTCCTAAGGAGCTTCTCAAGCCACCTCAAAGAG